>OMLM01012299.1:39143-86851 GCA_900302695.1 Helostoma temminkii
GCTAAGATTCATTTCCTTGCTCCAGTGATGGGCAGTGTTATATCCTCCACTGAGAGAGAGAAGAAAGGACAAAATGCCAGAGTCATTTTTGATTGACCCTTTGATCTTCTGCTGGATGGATTCTGTTTGTGTTGGTCAGATGCAGGGTGTAAACACAACTGTGTGTAAACCATAAGAACAATGTTTTGACTCAACTAGGTTCTTCCAACAAATGAGGTGGCAGCAAGTGAGAATGTCATGGCTCTGAGGTTTTCAAAACGGCGGACCCAAAAGCAGACCAGGACAAGTCAAGAAACAGAGGAATTTTATTATTAAGTAAACTGAGACAAAGCAAACAAGACTCTCCAGAAAGTCGCATCTATGGAAGAAAAGGCAAACTAAACTATGAACGTCAGAACTAAACTAAAGCATGGACATCTAAAATAATGAAACATTAACAACCTAAACTATAGAGTAAGAACAAAACCCAAAACTGACAGAAAACAGAAGCTAAGGATAAGGGGTGAACAGATATGCAGGGAATCCAAAGAACAGTTAGGTTTTGAAGGGGATAGCAGGGATCCAGGTTTAAAACACAGTAGAGGACAATATGCAAAAAGGCAGACAGAAACGAGTAAGCACTTCTTCGAATCCTAATCTCACAGTCCACAATCAAGAAATGTTTCAATCCAGAGGATCAGAATCATCAGAAATTTACACGATACAGCTCAGAGCAGAGTCACATGCAAGGAATTAGGCAGGAAAACAAAGGCTGGAGAGTCATTTTTCATCCCAACTTGCCCTGTGTGATGCGAGTGCAAGTGTCTGAATGTCTGAGTGGTTTGTGTGTGTTCCTTAAAATTAGATAAAACTTTGATGATCCCCTGGCTACACGCCTGTGGGTGTACATAATAGTCCCGTGCTGTCTTTCAGTGAGTGTGTAAAAGCTTTTGATGATATTTTTAGCCTGTTACTCAAACACACATTCTAAAAGTACTGAAGGCCTCATTTTTATGACAAACAGCAGAAAGTTAAGCTCCTGACAAAAACCATAACGTCAGCAGAACAAGAAAAGCATTGCAAGTACTTGTCTCTCTTCTGTTTTCAATACTGTCAATGCAAAAAAAAACTACTTAGCCTCATCGCGACAGCACCTGACTTTGCTAGTGAATGCACAGAAATGCTGTTTATGTCTGTAATGTTACTCACTAAGCAATTTTAAAATGAATGGCGGCACACACACACACACTACTCTGAACGCTCTAGGGAGACACAGCACACTCACAATGTTTAAGAGAAGCTGCCAGAAACCTGTCTCTAATTAAATCCTGCCTACACCAGCGTCCAACTAATTAAGAAGTGAGCCGGTGATGTGTTGAGATACAGCAGCAAAAATAAATAAATAAAAATTTAAAAAGCAGCTTCAGCCAATTTAGTGACTCCCGACTTGTTCTGCATCATTGCTGCCATTACATCACACACCTGTGTCTCAGTCTGTGATGAATAGTTGTAATAAAGCAGCCCAGCTCGCTGACTGCTTGGTGTGAACAAGAAGTGAGATTATGGACCTGATGAAGGTTCTGTAACAACACGCTTAGACTGAGACTAAACTTTCACACTATACTGCTTCTAAACTTCCTCAAACATTATTATTTTATGTTTAATAATACAACATTTTCAAAAATTAAGTCAAAAATAGATAAGACTTCTGTGTTCCACTGAGTAATCATCGAAGTTTAGTGTTTCTAGGGGAATGAATAAGTTGAGACAATATTGAATTTCACTTCAACTTTTCTTTAATTATCAACTTATATAAGACGCTTAGCTCAGTAGGAATGAGTCACAGTGCTGTGAAGTTATCTTTCTAATTTCGTAAAAAAAGAAGTGGCCTCCACACTTTTCATTAAGTTCAGTTATTATAACTTTCACTGTTAATACAAAAGAAAAACATAAATTCCTTTGGCTTCACCAATCTAAAACTAATCATCATACAGCTACTGTTTCTCCACATGGTACTATCAGCAGACATAGGAGCATAACAGAGCTGATAGTGAGGGGTTACGGTTTGTCATGTGAGAGACTCAGACCATGTGACATTCTTACACTGGCCTTAAAGCGTTTATAAATGTTTTTAGTAGAACACTTTAGACTTTAGAACACTTAAACTTGGGAGAGTTGCTGTCGACAACCTCTTGTCAAGACTTTTTGACCAACACCAACAGTGGAGCTGCAATAGGCTGGTACTTCTAACCAGTGAGATCATTTCAATCACTTCTGTTTCATTAATGTTTTACAGCTTCATATTTATTTTACATTTGCTCATGACTAATACCAAGAGAGGTACACAGTGTATAGTGTGGTGCGATATAACAGGTGGCAGAAGAACACAACAGAGCTGGAAGGGCTAAGAGGAGCAGAGTGGACTGAATTCAAGTCTCATAGTAACACTAGCTTTTGTTGCATGTTATAGGTTTTAACACAGATTTATTACAACTTGTGTTTTATGTGAATATTAAGTTATTGCTAAGTAAATAACTACATTAACCACTTAGGGGACACTGGTTACCACCCACAACAACCTAAACATGAATGACGTGGTTATGGACATAGAACAACACTTCACAGGTACACACTGTATAAATGGAGTGTTACTGAGAATAAACAACATCCAGCTATGAGCTCTAAATCATCACCATCCCACCAGCTACAGCTGGAAGTGGAAGACTCTTGTGTCCCTGTCCAGCTTTGTTCTTCAGTGTAATTCAGCTGATATATCCTCAGCCTGTCTGAGCCAAAATGAAGTATCTCATCAACCTCAGGTAATATGAAGCTGAGCCTCAGCTAATATAAAGTTAAGGCTACAGCCAACAACATATTAATGTGTTGATTTAAAAAAATTAAGACATTTTGTCAAACAATGCTTTTTTTCCCAGTGAATGTATTGATTGGAAGGGCTCAGTTGAAAAAAAGCTTTTCACAGCCAGAAGATGTCTGCTGCCCAAACATTCACACCTAAATCTGCACCAAGAGCACAGAGCTGCTGCAAGCACGGGAGGACTGCAAAATATACCTCTTCAAGCATCTTGTCTTATCTTTTAGACTGTATCACTTATATCAACTCTACATTACTTGACACATTGTGAGACTCCTGCCCTGTGATTGAGGGGTACTTTCAGAAATAACACTGTGGCAAACAGTGATCATAAAGATCACCAGGTGGATTTTTTCTGTGCAAAAAAAAAAGTTAAAAAAGAGTCAAAAATGATCTATCTATAAAAGTAAAATGTAATACAAACTGCAATGGGAACAGACTTAAAGACTAGATCTGATTCAAACTTAAGATCAGCTAATACACAAAACATCATGTTTCATGTCTTCCACAATGCTTTCAGCACTCAGATTAGACAACTCTTGCAGTGATAGGAAGTTAGAACCATCTTTTTGTGTTGGTGTCAATATTTGCACAATGGTAGTGGGTAGAAAATTGCATGAAATCACATACTTTCTGCTGAAATTCTTGAAATTATATTTGGATGGATGTCTATCTACAGACTGGATTCTCTGATAATAACTAAATCTATTCCTACCTATAGTGGCTTAACATCCATTAGCCCCGTTGTGCTGCATTATAATATCTACATGGGCCACAGTTCTTACAATAATCATTACTGACACATCTACTGACAACAAAAACTCTATAATAAGCAGTTTGTTGACCTCATTACAGCTCATACCTGATTCCATGAACTCCTGGTTGAAGCTGTTCCAGGCGTCTTTGCTTTTCTGCAGGTTCTCCTCCATGACTTTGATGTCAGCAAATGGGCAGTTGCATTCTGGAAAGCGAGGAGAGCACCGGCACCAGCAGTCATTGTTGCGGCAAAGCAACTCGCCCTCTGAGTTACACGCCACATAGCTTAGGGCGGCTTCCACAAAACGCCCACGCAGGAATTCTGGCAGGACATCTTGCAAGCCTGGAAAAAAAAAGAAACACACTTTAAAGGCTTTCTTGATTTTCAAAATAATTTTTGATTCTGCAGATTTTTGTGAGAATGAATATAGAAATGCTTTGTTAATTTAAACATTTTTTGAAGAGATTTCTGCTGCTTGCATTATCACAGGGATAGGAACATGATTGAGCATCAATCCTCACAGCAGTGCTTGCAGTAAAAGCACTGTGGGTGTATATGCAATAAGTTTCAATGTCTGCCAAGGGGCATATTTTTAAAGTTTTGGAAGCCATCAGCAACTGTCACCTAATCTGCAGACCATAAACAACATGCAACCACGTACGGGTTGTTTCTTCTTGCTGCTGTGTCATGGAAACACTCAAATCAACATCAGAGCCGCTGAATTCAGAAAACTGTTTTGAAAAGTGATGAAAATGAGGCTTCTGTTTATGACCATGTATTGTGTGTATAAGAATGGAATATACAGTCCAGTGCTGTATTTGTAACCTAACCAGTCAAACTATAAAACTTACATAAAACTACATAAAAATATATGAGAAAAACATAACAATAGCAGCGTAAGCAGCTGTTTAGTTAATGATATTAAGAGCACAGACGTCCTGACTATGGTGCATTATTGATATGACCATCTTGACACTGAGGAACAAATTAAAATCCACTTATTACACTTGTTTCTGTTGTTATTCTCAAGGACACGAAACATGACAAGTTACATTCAGACACTAGACAAAACTGATATCTGTTAGCAAGATTCGTGCAAACTGCTAAATGAAACCTAGAAGATAAGTCACACATAATAAAATGAATCATTGCTCACTGTGACACTGTAAGGGACACAGTAATAATAACAATAATATCAAATAAAATAAGGCAAACATCAACTGACAGTTTAGAAAAATGCATATTTAGGTGTTGTTATTTCCTTTCAAAACACTATGTAATTAAGCTAGTTTCAGAAACCCTCTGACTCTGTTTTGCATTAGAATGTTAAAATGGAGGCTCCAGTTACGTGCTTTCATGTATTGTGTATGTAGGATAGAATACAAAGTCTTTTACTGTATTTGAAATCTGTTTAATTAAGCCACAAAATCATTTCTTCTTTTGATTGGGAAAAATAAAAATGTAAAGAAAATGTATGAAAACAATGGCGGCTCAAAACCACTATAGCACAAGCTAGCTAAGGTTAGCTTCCTGAATGATGGTTCACTGTGACACTGTCATGAGACGCTTGTGTTAGTGTTCAGTAACAAAGGCTGCTCTAAATGTTGTAACAGTTAACGAGCCATATAAGTTTCACATTTTCAAATCAGTTGTAGCTACAGTGTTAATCTGCCATTGCATGCATTGTGTAAGACAGTGTGGAATCTGTGGCTGTTTTTAGGTGCCTGCCAAGTGGTGCCAAATAATAAATGAGCTTTGGCAGGGACAAGATACTAACACATTTCTTCTCACTGGCCCACAGTTTATTTAATCCTGCGTTATATACAGCGATCAGGCATAACATTATGACCACCTGTACCACCTACCTACGTTATTTTAAGGCGTGTCTCTAATGTTTTAGACCCCTTGATGTAAATAGAGAGGCCAAAATATAACAGCATAATGAACTCCAGTACGAATCCACCGTCCACAATGACCTAAATAATGCACATTTCTGACAGTTTCAACTTAAAAACTTAAAATATTACAACATTTTACTTTAGGGCAAAGCTGTTGTATTGGATTGCATTAGATTGTACAGGTGCTCATAATGTTGTGCCTGATTTGTGTATATTATAATATATATCATATGTTTATCCACAGCTCTTCATAGCCTTGCAATCAGTCCACATGCAGTGCAATTTAGAAAGTAGTTGTTATGATTGGTTATAATTTGGTTATACATTACTTATTATTACTGTTACACTACATTATGATGTACTAATTCAGGACCCAACCAACTGAGTCCAATGCTGCAAATTAAGAGCTTAGGCCAAGAGAAACAATGTACATTTTCATGTCCTTTCACAGCAGGGGAACTGATTCATTTTTCTACTTTCATTATTCAATTTAAAAAAATATGATATATAAGTGTGTGTAATATAAGTGTCATGACTACACAGTGTTTTAAACCAAATCCTGAACTGCTGTGTGCTTTTAAAAGTGCACCATCATTTGTTTGAAACCAGCATGTGGCTTTCATAAGACTTGACATGTGGTGTTCTCAGAATGTGTCTGTTGGTCCATGCCTGTCTTTCTATCTAATAATCATCAATTTGTGATGTCAAAAACTTCCTCTTTCCTCACTTCACAACCTCATTCTGGATCATTTTCAACAGCCAAGTCAGTCCAGCTGTGCCCTCCTATGAATATGCATATCTCTTCTTTGGTGGAAAGAGATGTAATTAGTCTTGTTTTTTCCTCCTTCATAATTTGACAGGTGCTTTGAGGTTTTTGCTCATGTATCATTGGGAGGCTTGTTGGGTGTGTATGTACAGTACTGGTTGCAAATCTAGCTGTTTTATTCAGTTTGGTAGACAGCCTTCTGTATCTCTTTCACCCATCACTGAACTTTGCTGCAAGTATTATCTATGTTTGGACTTATTAAGTGTTTATTTGATTGTCTTTGTGGTATTTTACTATTTACTATTTACTATTACAAATAAAACTGACATGTACAGTATATATCTGTGTTTTTGTTTATTGTGATAAGCAGCTCAGTGTTCATGGTCTGAATTCTGTTGCAGACTTCTGGATTAGCTACTATATGTTTATGTTATTTTAAAGCACCTTTCAACATTTCTCCTTCCTGAGAATTGAAGAAGAAGAAGAAGAAAATCAGCTGTGTGTGTGTATGGAGATTGAAAACAATGACAATATGTTCATCGTGGCTGTCAGGCATGTACATCTTCCTCTCACCTTACTGCTTTTTACCTTTTAGCACACAAGTCATCTTTGCGTTACTCCACAAAATGCTAGTCATATTCATCATGCAGCTCACATCTGATAATCCACAATGAGTGTAAATGTACACACTGCAGTGACATATTGTGCCTGCAGCGAATGTTAACCCACGTTTAGCATCTCATATCATCTGAAGCCACACAGTGTCCCCAACAATACAATAAAGCCTGGGTGAATGTTGCTGAGGTGGGGAATAAAGCATCCTTATTTTAGTTGAAAGAAGCCCTCAGTCTGACTCTTTCTGAATTGTCAGATACACAAACACTCTGAAAGGAGGATTAGCTAAAAGAGAAGTCACATCTTTGAATACTTGAATGGCAGCTAAAATGAAAGCTTTTTCACGAGCCAAGCTATCAAATTAGCACATCACTTGGTGAAAGTTTCTCAATTGGTAATCAGCTCAGTGGAAATTTAAATTTAGAATTGACACTCTACCAATGGCATGCTGATAATGTGACACCATAGGTGCATTATAAAGCTGGACTGATTCATTATTCCCACAATATGTAACTTCTTAAAAACAAATATTTTTAGTAGAGACATATTGTGCTTAATGTGCTTAATGTGGAGCTGTGAAAAGTGTCTGTGACCAAGACTCATTGAAACAGCTTGACAGCAGTAAATGTTTCTGAGTGAGGAGTGTGCTAGTCCCCTTGCTGTTAAGCTCCACGCGTCACTATGGCTGACTCCGATAAAATCAAGCTTCTAGTCTTTAGATCATCTTTGGAAATCCAAAGGCAGTGGTGGAGCTGATGGTTCCTTGCAGAGAAGGCAAGGATCCACAGTGGGCCCCTACAGGTTTTATGGGGATGCAAAATGAAAAATTCTTAGTCAAATAAAGGACAAAGTACTACAACATTATTTCACAGAAAGAGTTGGGTATAGAGATGATCAGAAATGCTCTGATCAGAATTGTTTTTTTACTTTTTATGATAAATGGTGTGCATAACAGAGAGGGAAATAGACAAAAGCAAACAGGCTATCAAAACATCAGCAGCCTCAGAACATCCGGGGCCCTGTTAGGGCGTACTAAGGATGCAAATAACCCACAGTGCTGTTTGCTGCTCATTGACAACCTATTGGCAGTGGTTGTGACTTGTCTGCTGTAATAAAGACACAAAGAAACTCTGTTCAACTAAACTGCTTGTTCAGTCAGTCATGATGCTAAGTTTGTGTAGTGATAGTTTGTTTCTCCAATGTATAAGTCTGCCAATTCCTCACTGTATTAAATTGTAAATACTACATTGCTCTTAAGACCGAATAAGCCTTTTTTGAATGAGAGGTGAAACACCTTCAAGCCAGAGACACTGGCTAGAGCCCGCCTTAGGTGCTGGAACATAATTAAAAAGAACAAGAAAATTGCTGAGCATACTAACTGCCAATGGACAGGGCATGACCTCTGCACCTGATAAAGAAGGATTCTTTTTACTCTATGCTAAAGGGACCATGAAGGGGAAAACAGAAAAGGGTCTCTTTAAGTCACTCACTATGCTTCCAGGTTACTGTTTCTCTTTGTATTCCACTTTAATAGAGCTTCAGAGGATTATTAGGACAACCATCACTTGGTGGATGAACTATGAAGTGTAAAAAGTTATACTAACACTTAGGACTCATGATAAAGGCGTTGGAGCTTATGAATGAAAAGCTACATCTGACTTCTTAGCTTGACTTCTAATTTGTATTTTTTGGTTTGCAAAGGTGATGAAACAATCTTAATTGTTTTTTTCTTTTCCTTTTATCTGGTCCCCATTGTTTTGGGAAAAACAATCAGTTGGTGTCTGCTTTTGATGGGGCATTTTAGAGTCATTACCCATAAGGCTTTGCTTGTATCCAGCTACACATTTAGATCACCCTGGTATCCCAGAATAGCAGACCCTCTATCTCTCAATCTCCAGCCGAGACCACACTTTTCATTTTGAGCAATTTGAAGCTCTTAAGCCTCCCCCATGATCACCACCCCTCTGTTATCACTGTGTGTTTGAGTGTGTGTGTTCTCTCTAAGCTTTTTCTTTGGTGAGTGCTTGGGCCACTAGACTGGAACACAATCTTAGCTTTGAAAGAAATGGTGCTGGCACCCTTGGACTGTAGTCCAACCCCTTAGAGCCAACCATGCTTCAAAATACAACACAGTACAGAAGATACAGACAGCCACAGATGCTGCTGTATCACACTCTGTCTCTTAGTATGTTTATCTTTACACCTTATCTGTCTTACCTGTTACATTAAAACATTAAAATCCGATTTTACTGAAATTTTCTGGATCAAATGTGTATTTGTTTCTACTGGGATCCTAGGTTGTTTTGTGCTCTAGTGTGATGGTATCGCATTTTTTACAAAGTTGCAGCTACCTGGCTGATGTAAGGAAAAAGCAGGGCATCAATATTGGGAATAGATAAGGTTTGCTTAGTGTTAAGTGACTTGGAGTGTATACGTCTTTCAGTTAAAAGGACAAAATGCCTCCATAGTTGCAAGTACCAAAGAAGCAGAACACTGTAACCTCCCTCTCTATAAACATTTACATTTTACATTTTATTGTGATTTCAGAGGAGGCACACACAAGAAATTTGGCAAACGATTTATACACCACGCTCTACTTTTACAGGTGGTGTGCAGAGAATTTGTTTCAGTGACTGCCCAGACTTAGGTCTGAGGAGAGGGAGGCACTTGACAGACCTCTCAACCCACAGAAACTTACAAGTGTCACACAGCATCTGTCCCCAGGCCTTTCTCATGTTATTGATGAAACTCCAGGAGACTTCTAAAGGCGTTTCAGATGCTTTGAGAGGAGATCTGTTAAAGGTTTTCCTGGAGTCCCTCTGTGAGGGCACAGTGCAGCTATCAGCAGGCAAATATGTCATTCCTGACTAGAAAAAGGGACTATAGATTCATTTTCAGGATTGTATTACAAAGTTATTTCCAAGTTATACATAGAGAAACTACTTTTACCGTGTCATACATTCAGTGCAAACACACATTGTGTTCCCAGGACATCATTATAGACTCATATTTCTGTGAACCAGTACCTGAACAGACTACAATGGACTAGATGGGTGAGGCCACATGTACTGTAATTTAATTTTATGAGTTCCTGATGTTGGAGCCTTGCAATATGTTTTTGTATTCAGAGCCTAGTATTATGTACAAAGTCTATGAAAAAAGCTGTTCTTAAGGTGCATTTCTCCCACAGAAAGTCGTCAGGGAACAGGAACCTTTCGACAAAGTCGGTTCCCTTACCTGTGTGTGAAATTAAGTCTTTAAAGCCCAGTCCAACAAATAATAGCCACAACATCGTATTTTTTTAACTGAAGTGTGTATTGCACACTTTGTTGAAAAACATAAAGAAAAATTTCGAGAAATTATTTCTAAATGTAAGATTTTTCAGAAGTCTGAGATAATTATTTGATCAAAAGAGTTTTGTGTATCAAATATGATACCATTGGCCTTATAGGGTTATGGTTACTTTTTGTCGGTTCAAGAGTTGGCAACACTGAGATTTTTACCAAACATACTTTTACTCTTTGCCTCATCTCTGTGTCACTTAAGTGGATAGGTAGAACATTTTTCTTGCAACAGTTTTAATGCAGTATTTTAACTAATATAACGTTCTAGTCATAGGCTTGATCTTTACCTCACTTTTGAACTTCCTGGTATACAACAAAGCAGGAGAAAAATGAAAGACACGTTGTTCTATATGATGTCCCAATACCACTTAAATGAGTACAAGTACTTACATTTGAGTACCTGCCAATACTGAGTACAGATACGAGTACTTCATAATATTGCAGCATTTCTTTTATAAAACTGCAATTACTGGTAAAATACAATAACATTAAACACTGTAATGAAATGTTGTTTACTTTCTGACTGAGACAGAATAAAATACACAACAGGAGACTAATGTTCATATCCAAAAGTTATACAATTGCTATTGCTTGGGTGGTGTATGAAACCGTTTTGCTGGCAATATGATTCACTCGAAGTCATGTACCTTCAGTAAGACAGTGTGATGATGGCTGGGAATAACATACATGGGCTCGAGCAGCTAAGAAGGTGACAGGATCTGTTATTTTCAACAACTGAGGCAATAAACTGAGTAAGATTGTCTGTTTTTTGTTATTTGCTGTCTCCTGCAGCTGGCATTTGCAAACTTGTTGTACTATGCGCTAGCACTTACCTTAATCCCGATACCCATCTTAGGGTTTCCTCATTTTCCTGTTTTAAGTAAGTAAAGTAACCCCTTCTATGTGCACCTAAAAAACAGACAAACAGACAAACTGTGCATTATATTCCTGACCTATTATATGTTGGCATAGCTGCTACAGTTCCTATCAGTAAAGTGGAAAGGTCTGAGCCATTTTTGGTGTCTTTGAGAATCACAGTTTCAGAAGTGACTGACTGTTTTTGCAGTTTTGCTGAAGGTCAGGCAGCCTGCTCTGATGATTGTGAAGATGCTGATATAAAGAATATAAAATGCCTGTAGAAAAGCCAACTGCTCAGATACAGTGAAGGGTTATTCACTGAAATAAACACGGAGTACAGCACACAGAGATATAAGGAAAGGTTACAAAAATTAGTACAGTAACAAAAGCTGCGTAGCATTTGTTCCATGCATGTGAGGTTCATATGGACACAGAAAGTAAGTAAGTGAGTAAGTAAAGTTTATTTATGTAGCACCTTTGTAGATCAGACATCACAAGGTGCTTTACATTGCAGAATAAAAACAGACGGACAAAAACAAGTAAGACTCACAGGGTACAGAAAATAAAGGGTAGGAGTTTAACAATGCAAATGCAAGTCTAAACATATAGGTCTTAAGCTGCTTTTTAAAACTTCCACTGAGTACACTAATCTTAAGTCCAATAGGAGAGAATTCCACAATTCGAAAGCACTGTCACTCTTAGTTTTGAGTCAGGAATGACGAACAACCAACAGTCCATGATCAGAGGACCTTAGAGACCTGCTGGTGACATAAGGTTGTAGCAGATCTTGAATGTACACAGGTGCCTGACCATATAGGGCTCTGAAAACAATTGCAAGTACCTTGAACTAAATTCTGAATTTAACTGGGGACCAGTGTAAAGAGATGAGGATCGGTGTAACTGGTCCCTCTTAGAGGACCTCGTTAAGAGCTTAGCAGCAGCTGGGCCAGTTGCAAGCGATCCAGAGATGTTTTGCTGAGACAAGTAAAGAGTGCGTTAGAATTTTAGATATTTTTCCATACACTATCTACCTTCACTTTTCTTTGTTTGTCCACTGTTGGCCTGATACACTGTGGAGCGCATTGTCAACTGGATGAACGCAAGACAGGTTACAAAGAGGAGTTTGCCACTTCTGACCCAACAAATTTGCCCCCTCTCAGCCTTTTTGGGCAGGTTGTTGGTCTGGGTCTGTGGGAAGCCCAATGTGATTTTTCCTGTTGGTCCCACAACAGGCAATGTTCTTTTTTGCCAGTTCAGTGAAGAGTGTAGGGCTTGTATAAAAGCTGTCAGTGTACAACCTGTAGCTAGAGGAAAAGGGAGAAAGGTTATCACAGCAGAGTAACTGAGACGATGGCCTGTGGGGGACTCACTTTTCCCTGCGTACATGAAAAAATTCTACGTGTAGCCTATGGATGAATCTGCACAAAAAGTTTGTATCCAAACTTTGTGGGCTTGTCTGTACTGTTTCATAGTGATGCGCGCTTTGGTGGCGACCATCTGCTCGTCAATGGACAGATTTTGATATGGCTGGAAATGGGCTTTACAGGCATCCACTAACTCTGTGTACAGGGGCTTGATCTTGAAAAGCCTATCATACTCTACAGTGTTTCATTTTCTTCTCATTTTCCACAAAATGGCCTCAAAGCGGTCGCGTGACATCTTCTGACTGGGGAAGGGGAAGTTGTACGGCCAGTTCTTCCTCCACAAGGCCAGTAAAAATAACAATGGCATGAATCTAGGAGGGTCTGGTTTGATGTCTTCCTCCTCTCTGTCATGCCACCTGTTCTCTTCCTCACTTGCTGTAGATGTAAAACACCTTGTTCGAGGCTTTTTGCTAGATGGAGCAGAAGATCCAGAGAAGAGTGTTCTCTCTTCCACATGGTGGGTGCAGGTGCTGCTGGCGTTGAAGGTCCTGGTCCCTGGCAAGGGGTGGCTCAAAATCCTCATCTTCATCACTGTGAACCCAAGTGTAGTATAAAAGCAAATGCACACATATTATTGTAAGTCATTATCAGGCCATATAACAAAGCCAGATTTTTGATAGATTGAAAATTTGACACCAATAAATCTATAAATACAACATAAGACATTTCATACCTTTCTGATGAAGGAAGTCATTAATCCGAATCATCACTGTCATGCGTGTTGCTAGGAAGCACAAGGTCTTCATCTTCTCATGATGAATCATCAATGCAAACTATGCTCCCGGCATCCTTCTCCAACTATTTCAAAATTTCGTCCACGATGTAACGTTGTAAGTTAATGACACCTTATTCTAATCATTAGAGCCAATAGAATGAAGCTATACACACCAAAATGGTATTGACAGCACTATCAGCCAATCAAAATCAGCAAAAAAGCCGTTGTGTGTGAAGCGCAGGCTGTTGCATGCATATATTGTAATGCTTTGTAATCCTAAAGGCCGTCAGAGACACCCCGAATGATTTGAGTGTAGCACAAGACATCAGTCAGCTTTGCATGGTTTTATCATTAAAATAAACTTTTAAACAAAAGAGAAATTTTTACAACTATTGTTTAGTGATGCAATTTCTGTTGTTGTTGTTCTTTGGCTTCTGTCTCCCTGATGCTTATGTTTTTTTTTTTTTTAACATAAATCTCTGAGTTCTTGTGTGTACTCACATGAGGCGTTGTGATGAGAAAAAAAGGGTTACTATCTTTAGTTTATGCGAGAGGTAAAAGCAACAGATGCAGTGGATTCTACGTTTTTGTATCCCTTCCTCCCCTCGTACTCAAGTACAACATCCAAAGAGGATTAATTTTAAAGACAAAAGCATTACAAAAACAAGTCCAGTTGCTACTGAAGAGAACCTTCGGGATAACCATGGCCTGGGTGACTAAGAACCTTCACAGACACTTACAAAAAACATTCAATAAAATGTTTGCATCTCCTTCAAAGCATCAAGGCTAATGCCGGGCTGTTTTTCTTTATTTCACATAAGCACATGTGCGCACACGCATACAAACCCTGGTCAAAGTCTAAAGCTGTGTACGCACACACGTGCGCACAAATACACACTCAGGCATGAAATCATATGTGGAGTGTTGAAGCAGTCAGAAGCAAAAGTACAGAGTTTTTCTATTTCACCACAACATGTTGTAGCACTTTTCTGTCCCATAGCTCTGATTCGGTTTTTCAGTATAAATGCAGAGACTCAAGCACAAAAAGGCTGTATAGGTAGAGTGCTCCAACCTGTTACACTGAACTTCCTCTGCATTGCATTCTGGTTATGAAACTGTTGTTCTGTCCTCAGCATGGCTTCATACACCACTGGGAGTGTTCAGAAGCGAAGCAGCTTGCTGCGGCTCTGAATTTTCCTTAATTCATTTTTGTCATGTAGTTAAGGGACTTCCTTTTGTCTTTATGTTTACCGTTGTTACTTCCAGGTCGTTATAAACGACATGAATCAAAAATTTGCAGCTGTTGTTTAATTGTTAGAAGATTAATAAAGTTATCCTCATAATTATTTTGTATCTAGCTAGGCTATACTTCACAAAACCAGTGTTTCTCCTACTACAAAGGCTACAGAGGGGAACGAAAGCAGTAAAGGACTAACCGACTGGTGAATTTGACTTTTTCAGAAGTGTCCCCATCTTTAGGGCGGTGAAGTGCCACTTCTAGGATGCTTTTACGACCTGCCACGATGCATGTGGTGGAGATGGAGCCATAGGGTTCCACAGCTTCTGCTTAGCACGATGCTGGTATTTCATGCTGCTGCCAACCCCAGTGGAAAATAGGGGTTACAATGGCGATGTGTTATTTAAAGCTAGGGGAATGAATGAATTTCTAGTAATGTACTGTACTGTACTGTAGAAAGTACTGATCCTTGTGAGGATGCCAGCATTTAATTCTGAAAATCTCTTCACATGGTGCAATTAGGAAGAGTTGTGGGAATAATGCCCTCCAGAATGTTTTTCTATAATGTTCTTTCAGATTAACATAGATTTTACTAGCAAAGAACAACTTGCATGGCCTAATTTTTGTTGACTGCGCTCAGAGGAAAAGATTTGTGAAATTCCAGTTAAATGAAACCCATCAGGTTAATTAGATGGAATTATAGGAGGAGTTTACCCTTGGACATTACTGTGGGTTGCACTTACTCCATTTTCATTAAAGCATAAAACAAGCACATCATACATCTCACACCATTAGTAAATAGAAAGGAGAATTTACTGTAGGACTGAAGCTAAGGGATTTTTCCCTTCTAACCCATCTATCTCAACTTTTATCTTTATGGGAGCATCTCTTGGCTCATCTCAAATGAAATTATATGGGATTTAAACTGTGGAGAAAATCCATTTTTTAAAATACACAGTTAACCTACAGCCAACAATTTAATGTACCCACAAATAACTACCTAAGGGTTGATGAAACCTGACAAATGAGTCATTTTCTTGTACTTAAATCCCAATATAGATTCTTTAAAACCCAATAATTAACCAGCCTTTTAATATATGAGATGGGGACCTTTTGTCAGAACTATTATCTCCTATTGTGTGCTTTAGCTTTGCTCTTTTCACTACTTTACAATAAGTGTTGTGCTGAAAAAATATTTTCGTTAGCATCAATCAGAAACCAGCATCATTACTGTAAAAATTTGACCACTAGTTGGTTGTTTTCTTGTGTTTCTGCAGTGTATCTGAACTGCACTCACACAGTTATAATAAAACGCATTTTGCTGTTTTATAAATTAAGAGTTTAGTTTAACTTTAAAGTCACATTATTTTTGGCCACTTGGGGACAGTACAGTAAGCTGACATTATCCCATAACACTGAGAAACTTGTATAAAGTAAAGTAGTAGCTCCACTATGTTTTCCGTGTTTAGTCACATTAGGGAGACCACTCATGTAAACAGATTTGTTCTTGTATTGCACATACAAGCCATATCACAAACAAGATGCACTGTGTGTGAGTCATGTTCAGATAGTTCATCTCCAGAGTGGGAGAAGACTAAGTTGACATGGCATCATAAAACCCTAATCTGTATGAATGTACTTAATGTGGAATTAAATATATTTTAAAAAAATATTAAAAAATAAAAAAATATTATATTTAACAGAGCATCATAACTATAATGTTCAAAGTTTAATACAATTGCTGCTCTTTTTGCTGAAAAGGACGTGGACTGTATTCGAAACACACTACTGCCTTTGGCCTTACAATAGAAAAGCACATTACACTTCAGCTTTGGAAAAATCTCAAGTGGAGCTGTGGCTTAATGCAATGTGTGACATCTTACACTTGGGATTAGGTACAGTCTCAAGGACAAACTGAAATGACTAGAAAGTTTGGTCCCACTTTGTCTCCTTTTTTGGAGAAGGTTACAGATGAGTGCTAGTGATTATTCCTTATGTGTTCTTAAAGAATAGGACAAGGCTGGGTCGCTGGGGAGAATGATGGTATTTCGATATTCTCTTTTCTTTAAGCTCTTTTAAACTTTTTGCATTAGACTACTTACTTTTTTAAGAGATGCAGACAAAACCTCCTAAAAACTGGTGTCATTCCAACAGCTGATCTCTAGCTAGCTGGTGTCCTTCCACTAGCAGGAGTTTTTGTGGAGCATTACATGTCCATGGCCCAAAAGTGTGTTTGTCAGAGCGTATTCTAGCATTGTGCAGTGGATGCACCAAAAGTTAAGGCATGATGGTGTGCTGTAATTAATAACAGTTCAAATGCTTGGCCTGTTGTTGAGGTGTTATGGTAACTTTTTAAACCCCTGTAAAACTAAAGCCCAAAGCGCACCCATCAACTCCAAATTCGGATCCTTACACAAATGCTATGTTAAGATTTTTTTTGAATCATTGCAAATATATTCACGAGTGATAAACATGGGTTTCCGACACATTCTTTCATTTCTTTTGTGTATCCTATCCCCTCGGTCATCTGTGCACAAGCATATTTTCAAAGGTATTCAATTCAAATGCAACATCAGCCACGGCAAATGGCTCCCAGGCTTGATAAATCACACAGTGTATGTGTGCATGTATCTGAATTTTCTCCTACCTGTATTTTGTGCATTTGGGCTACAATTGGCCAATTTTTGCATTGCACTATTGTGCTCATTTCAAAGACACAGTATACTGTGCACACCCTTAGTAGATTAGCTCCTCCCATTTATTGTACATGCAATCCTTTAGTAAAGCCCTAAGTGTTCAAATACCTGAAGTGTTGAATGGTTTTCAGGAAATCTTCTCCATAGTCATGGTTACAGATATAGAGATGCTGTTATTCATGTCTATTGGTAGACAGGTCATCTATGAACCCCATGGTTGGTGGTTTGACTGGCCACATGCTAAAGTGAAAGAGAAGACCCTAAACGCTTGTTGACTTCACTGCAGCTGCCTGTCCACAATGATTTCCACAAGGGGGTTACTAAAGTATTTTTAACATCTAAAGTAATACAATCCAGCCTATTTTGCCTTATAGGTGTTTAACTGATAGGCACCATGGAAAATAGCAGGAGAAATCCAAGGAGAAATACATAACCCTATGAGTTACTGTTTAACAAGCAAATTGTCTAAAATAGGTAATAATCTATAACCATTAGGTTTATTTGAGTATTTTTATAGCTTGAAAATACAAAAAAAGATTTTCAGACATCTTGTCATGTGAGGTTAACTTTTCCAGCAGCAAGTATAAAGTACTCATGCAATGAACATGCAAGTACATGAAGTAAATATATCTTTGATAGCAAGACAGAAAAAAACTAAATATAAAGTGTATCCCTTCACAAATACTGTACATCAGATAATTTCATCCTAAAACTGCATCAGCTTCCACACAAACATATCATGTTCACCTGAGGTCATCTTGAATATTGTCATGATCATTAGGAAATGTGTCTCCTACATAATCACGTTTAGTCTCCTCAGGTGGCCCATTTAACAAATGCATTCCCTTCCCGATACAAAACAACAATTAGCCTAAACAGGAAGTTTGTCATTGATCATTATCTTTCTCTGTTGTGAAAGCAGCAGGGGGTGTGCTATGTTACTGACTAGGACTGCATTAAAACTAAACAGTTAAGATGGGAAAAGACTATCAGACAAGCAGTGCCTCACTCATGATGTGCAATATGATTTGTATAACATGTTAGTAAGAATTGAGTGATTTTATAGTGAGCTTTTCATTCTTTACATGTCTTATAATTGCCTATGAGATTTCTCTGATTCCACTTCTTACTGTGTTACTGTGCACTGAAGACATTTAGCTTTAAGATAACTACAATACAAAATTACAGATTTTATTTTTTCTAATACACCTTGATGTATTAGACAAAATAACATATCACCTGTTGTATCAGATCATAACATTATTAAATATGGAAACCTGGCACATAAAGCAAATATGTACCCTTCAATATTCAGTGTTAAATTGATCCCAAAACACACCTATTGTTACTTATATTTTACCCTACTGCCAGCTGACAATTTTTATTAAGGATGTTTATTTGAACTTCTTTAATCTCATTACCTATGTTTAGTATTGGTAGTCATTCATTTAAATAGGGCCTGTTCTCCTTTTAAAACCATATAATGTGTTTCTACTCCACATTTGCACCCATACTCCATCCTACATTGGCCCATTCCTACTGTCAAACTAAAGAATCCAACAGTGGTGTGGAAGCTAAGCCACTCTTCATTTTGTAGTACATCTGAATTAAAGGTTTCTTATTTCATTGGTCTAACTTTTCCAGGTGTGTGGATGGAAATGCTACATGGAGGTCAGTGAGGGCAGACATGATTGTCCTGGAGAGAGAGGGTCAGTCAGACTTAGTTCAAGGTTAGAGCAGGGTTGGGGTTGGTTTGATGTTAGGGTTAGAGATATTGTGGTTATGGTTAAGGTTAGGGTAAGTCTATGAAATTAATGTAAGTCGATGTAATGTCCCCTGAAGTGATGAACGAGACTGTGTGTGTGTGTGTGTGTGTGTTATCCGGTCTTACCCTTTAGGTGGATCTTATTTTCAGGGCTGTGCACCAACACTGAGCTAACAGAATCCAAGCTGTCGTAGTTACTGCAGCCGAGCGGGCCTGTCCTTGTCTCAGTTACCTAGGAAACAGAAAAAAAGGACACTTATTTACTGTATACTCTTTTTTTATTGACACATTAGCAGCAGTGAAGGTATGTGTTCCCCTGTTATTGCAGTCACAGCTTGTGGCAAACAACACACGTGAAGGCAGGCAGAGGACTGAATGTGGCAGAGAAAACCATCACCATCTTTTGTTTCACCACACACCTGCAGCCACAGCCAACATGGAGACAACATAATAAATGTCACAACATTTTATATTGTGGTATATTTCTTTGACAGCCATGTGGTAAATTGAACTGTGCTCACAGCACAAGACAGCCCTGAATCTATTTCTGGCATGTTAGAAGGTTTGGTTGACGGAGGTTGGGCTGAATCCCAATGTTGTTGTGTATGACCACGTTATGCTCCATTTTTGGTCACTATCAACACCTGGAAAAATATGTCTCCTTAGCTGCAAAATCTTAATTGTGTCTGTCTGCTCTTATATATTTCAGTTGTTCTATTGGAATCGAAATGTAACCAGATTACATCTTGTGTTAAAGTAATAGGAATAGGCATGGTGTGTAGCCATAGCATGGCGGTGTAGTATTTAATACTGTCACCTCACAGCAAGAACAGCTTGGGTGTGACTCCATGGACCGGCCAGGTGCCTTTCTGGGTGGAGTTTGCATGTCTGTGTGAGTTCTCTCCAGGTACACAGACTTCCTTCCAAGACATACAGTTAGGTTAATTGGTGACTCTAAGTTGCCCATAAGTGTGAATGTGAATGTGAATGTTTGTCTGTCTCTGTGTCTGCCCTGTGTCCTGCCCAGGGTGTACCTCTCCTCCAAAGACAGATGGGACAGGTTCCAGCACTCCCATAACCCTTGAGAGGACAATTAGTTAGTGGATGGGTGGACAATGAGAACACAAGCAACATTTATGGTAAAAGTTGCAAATACACTGCTCAAAAAACACTTAAACAACACATCCTAGATCTCGATAAATAAAATCTTGAGTTGAAAATCTTTAGTCATTACATAGTGGAATGCATTGAGAACAAAAAAAACATAGGAATGATCAATGAAAATCAAAATCATTATCCCATGGAGGTCTGGATTCAATTCATACTCAAAACCAAAGTGGAAAACTCAGTTCACAGACTGATCCAACTTCTCTGGAAATTCCTCAAGACAATTCAAAATGATGTTTAGTAGTGTGTGTGGCCTCCACGTGGCTGTATGCACTCCCTACAACGTCTGGGCATGCTCCTGATGAGACGACAGATGTTCTCCTGAGGGATCTCCTCCCAGACCTGGATCAGGGCATCAGTCAACTCATGGACAGTCCGTGGTGCGACATGGTGTTGGTGGATGGAACGAGACGTGATGTCCCAGAGGTGCTCGATTAAATTCAGGTCTGGGGAACGGGCAGGCTAGTCCATAGCATTAATGTCTTTATCATACATGTCATGCATGTCATGCATCAGAAGGAACCCTGGCCCACTGCACCAGCATATGGTCTTACAATGGGTCTGAGGATCTCATCCTGGTACCTAATGGCAGTCAGGGCAGCTCTGGCTAGCACATGGAGGTCTGTGCGGCCCTCCAAGGAAATGCCTTTCCAGACCATCACTGACCCACCACCAAACCTGTCATGCTGGAGGATGTTGCAGGCAGCAGAATGTTCTCCACGGTGTCTCCAGACTCTGTCACGTCTGTCACATATGCTCAGTGTGAACTTGCTCTTAATCGTGAAGAGCACAGTGCGCCAATGGCAAATCTGCCAATCTTGGTGTTCTCTGGCAAATGCCAATAGGCCTGCACGGTGTTGAGACTGTGAGCACAGGCCCGGTTGTGAACGTCCAGCCCTCATACCACCCTCATGGAGTCTGTTTCTGACAGTTTCAGCAGAAACATGCACATTAGTGTCCTGCTGGATGTCATCTTGTAGGGTTCTGGCAGTGCTCCTCCTGTTCCTCTTTGCACAAAGGAGCAGAAAGCAGTCCTGCTGCTGGGTTGTTGTCCTCTTACAGTCCCCTCCACATCTCCTGGTGTACAGGCCTGTCTTTTGGTAGAGACAGCAAACCTTCTTGCCACAGTGTGCATTGATGTGCCATCCATCCTAGATGAGCTGCACTACCAGCAGCTTCTGTGGGTTGCAGACACCGCCTCATTCTACCTCTAGTGGTGAGGGCACTGACAAAATGCAAAAGTGACCAAAAATCAGCCAGAAAGGATGAGGACAGGGAAATTGTCTGTGGCCACCACCTGCAGAACCATTCCTTTATAGGGGTTGTCTTGCTAATTGCCTCTTATTTCCACCTGTGGTCTGTTCCATTTGCACAACAGCAGGTGAAATTGATTTTACCAGTGTCACACTAACTGGACAGGTTGATATCCTTAAAGTGTGATGGACTTGGACTTACATTAGAATGATTATGTGTTCCCTTTATTTTTTGAGCAGTACATTGTTATGAGACATATTACTATTTTTTCCCTAAACAATAACTTTTCCTAACCAAAAATCTGTTCTTGGAGTTCAGTTTGGTCACTACAGTGCTTATGTTTTGGCATTTGCAGCATTTCATTAATGTTAGGGAAACATTGTGGTCTGGTTAAAACAAGTCCAAAAAAGTCTATTAACAGTCAAACAAACCATAGATATCTCTCTGAAGTGCTGTTGCCTGAACCACACATGGATTTTGGAATGGTATTCAGGTCTATAGAGTGGCAGCTATGCACTTTCTGTTAATAAACATAATTTAAATCACTCAAAATTCAATCCAATTCAATCCAGTGATTACCTTCTACTAGTAAAATACATTTGGAGTTGCAGTGTAGTAACTTTTAGAACACTAAAACGTGAAGAAAAAAGTGAAGCACATTGTTTAGTTGACCAGGACATGGGTTCAGACTCACTATAATAGAACTGCATCTGTGAATTAATATCCTGTAGGTTCATCATTACAAATGATGCTTTTGCATTATCACAGTGATAACCATGTGTACTGCTTAAGGCCTGCTGATCA
The DNA here is from genome assembly GCA_900302695.1 of Helostoma temminkii. Lineage (NCBI taxonomy): Eukaryota > Metazoa > Chordata > Actinopteri > Anabantiformes > Helostomatidae > Helostoma > Helostoma temminkii. Next base: position 61,295 of record OMLM01012299.1, read on the forward strand.
TTATCAACCAAATGAGACTGTCAAAGCTTTAAAGTCAGTGTCTTAGTTAGAATAAGCATTAGTACAGCATCTTTATCATTGTGATAATAAACATGTTGTTAAATAAGAATCTTCAATGTTGCATAACACATTTTAAACCAATCCATCCACCCTGACTTCCTCAGCATGTGGACACTGTATGAGCAGCACCTAAGTTCTTCTTACTGCCACTACAAGCTGGGCTGTAACCAGAACATGAAGTTATGTTGTTTTTGAAATACTTCTGTATTACAATGTTTCTGTTGCTCATCTTGAGAGGACAGTGTCATTTAACTAAAATCTGTAGCGTATGCAGTATTAATCTAGCTTATCTATCTATTTTAACTGGAGCTAAATGGGATTTGAATAACCAATTTACAAAGACACCATGTTGAAGAAATGTTCCTGAGATTCCTGCTGTCAAGGTCAATGAAATGTTAACTGTAGGATATGGTGCTGCTGAAATACAGTCCTTAATATCCTTCTTGATATGTGATGAAATTGATTATTCTGTCTGCTTTTTGCTTTTTCTCAGAGAAGCTTCATGGAAGATAAGGAAAGGTCAAGTACACAAATAGTTAATTTCAAGAGTGAGGGGCTGAATAGGACAATTATCATAAGAAAATGGATATGGCCTCTGGCAAAACCACTCTCCAACTAATCTCCAGCTAAATCACGCTATTTGGCAAATGATGCACAATGTGCGGAAGTGCCCTCCTTCAAGCGGCCTTGATGATCACATCTTCACACTCTGTCTTGTATTAAAATTGCATCTATTTCAAAAAGAAAAATGAAGTTACTCTTCAAGGTGATACGAGACAGAGATTAGCAAGAGATAAAGACAATAGGTTAAAGAATAGAATTTTGAGTTATTGTTTCAGAGACGATTATAGTCACAGAAAATCCCTGCTTTAATGATGAGAGAGAAAATTTTGCATCTCATTTATAGTTTTGTATTGACTTTGGACAAAATAAGCTAGGTTCAAGTTATGATGATTTATTGATTTTGAAATGATTTAGGTTATTTAGATACAGCATGTTGCATATTAGGTTGGAATATGCTGTTATAAACTTAGAAGTAGATTCTAGAATTTCAGGATGTCAACACCTTTGTTGTGGAGAGGCGCTGGCAGATGGAATCACTCTCATGCCAAGACATTGATCTTGGGGGAAAAAACACTAGATAAAATGCGGCCTGACTATTCAGACTGTGGTCACATTGGAAAACATCAGATATGTATCCGATGTAGGCCCAGTTCTGATATGAAAAAAATTAGTGTCATCTGCTCTTTGAAAGGGTTTTTGGTTAGATGCCTAAAATAGGATTGGTGGTTCACACATGGTTAAGAGACATTTCACATCACTAAATACTCCATTTGCAACTGTAATTTTAATAGTCTTTAAAAGCCTATAGATGCTGACGTTAAACATCATGCCTTGTTGTGTTTGGGATAAGTTAGTTAAAGTAGCTTGAAGTACACAATACAATTTGTAGATTGGAAAGAAAAAACAGGTTATATTAAAAGGGAACTCTTATGTAAAATTGCTAAATCTATTTACACATGTTGATACTAAAATCATGTGACAGTGGTGTAGTTGGTTCATAGCCCACTGTAACAATAGCTTGCAATCATTAAGGCTTCAAAAATCACAAACTGGTGTTTGTTTGTGAAAATTTTCTTTCTGAAAAAAGGTGTAACTTCTGGGTTGGCCTATTAAAATAAAAGGTGTCATCTGTACAGCGCTCACTAAGCAGTGATTATACTGATGTGAACTGTGAACTGTTGAATATTTTTTTAAAAATGTTTTTGTTCACATGGCAGAAACTGAGAGAGGAATAGCAGAAAAAGCAGCACAGACAGATGGGTTATTATTTCCTGTACTGAATAACAATAGTGCTGAAGCTCATGGGGATAACTTGATACAGTTATTATCAAAAATGACAGATGTCAGTTAAAAATGACTTCCTGTGATTCCGACATATAGTGCAGATTTGTGTTTTCTTATGGCCTTTTGTCTTCTTTTATTAAAAAAGATAATAGAAATTTAAAATGTATTCTTGTTTATAACAGTTTAAAAATTCATTACTGAATCAGCATTTCAATTAGTCATAACAAATAATCCCAGTCTGTAACAGACATTGTGTTTTTTTTGTTTGTTTGTTTGCTTTATTTTAGGAGTAAAATGCTTTGTTGTTTTTCTTTCTTTACACTTTAATGATATTAGTCCACAGTTTCTGCACTTTCTTTACTAAAGCATTAGTTTTTTACAGAACAGCTGCGTCTATGCAGTTTCCCTACTGATTCTGTCTCATCACAACTGCAGTGCCGTGGTAAAATTAACTCTGCTGTTTGGAAATCAGCCGAACTTGTTATGTATGGTGCAAAAGAAGGCAGACTTCACACAGAACATCTTTCTTTTTCTGTCTCACAGAACTGAAGTCTGAACTGGATGTGTGATTGAGATTCCACCACTTCATCATTGGAGATAATGTGTTTCACTTCCACCTCCTACTCGATGCTGCAGCGACACGCAGCCCAGAGGCGTACATGGACACAGGTCAAGTACATCCCACTCGGTGTCGCTTCCTCTTGGGCGATCAGTTGATCTGGCAAAACACATCGTGGCAGGTGGTTTGCATACCAGAGAGCCTCATTTAGTATAAACACGATTCTCTTCTCCAAGTTGTGTGTTTGCCGTGTGTAGACCTGTTTGTTTGTTTGTGTAGGCAGGTGTGCAAAATCTCTAGGTGCTTGCAGTTGCTAGAGAATGGGACTATTTATGTGCTTGTCAGCAGTGGCGCCCCCAGAAAATTTCCATAGAGGTGGCCAGGTGGGGCCAGTGAAAGTCTTGGGGTTAAATCACTTTGTAAGTAGTTATTATTATTCACAGAATTATGATAATGTATAAAAGGTGCTGAACATTTTGGACATGTTCGTTTATACATGAAATGTAGTGAAAGTGCCATTATCAAAATCCTAGTCGTAATCTAAAATCTTAAATGTCTGAGGTTTTCAGCTTTGTTTAACATTTTCTGGCCAGATATAATGTGTAACAGCACATAACAGACATGTCTGCAAAAAAATGTAGTGTATGCAAATGTACAATATAAACCTACAGCAACTGCACTGTATGTTTCCTATGGCTTAGAAATTGCTGTGCCAGAAGATGAAGATTGTCAGTCTGGCACATAGCATTCTTATACAACCCAGTCTCCTAAAACTACTAAAACACAAAACTGCTAGAAATGTATGAAGTGGGCAGATGGGAGGACTTTTTACTTGTTTTAAACAGTGATTTGTGTGTCCTTGCTGTTGTCAGCTGGTGTTAGCCAAACTACTAAAGTAGAGTATCTATTGTGGAAACATCCCATGGTGCATTTCAAACAATGTTTGACCTCTAGTCCTTCCTCATCAGACACTAAATTCAAGCACAATAACTACATGTACATAAAACAACACACCAGACAAAAAACAAAAACGCATCCTAAAACTACAGTAGATTCAACATCTAGCCATTGTACAGGGTGCAATAACAGCTAAATTATATAATAGAAAATGCCTTTAAAGCAGTCTAATGCTACTACAAATGCCTTTTTGGGGGCACTGGGGCACATTGTGCTTTGGGTAACATCTATCTTGAGATATTATGATATACTAAAATTAAATACACATTTACTGTAAAGGGAAGCCTCACCTATTCTTAAGTTACTTTGCTTCTAGTTTTCAGTCATAGTAGCTTTGTTGGGTTTAGCGGAAAAGATATATGGGTTAGGTTTAGGTTAAAAGTAACTATTATGTTAGAGATACATATTTCAAGCATGAGTCTTAAGTCATGTTTATGATTCAGTTGTGCCGGAAACAGGGCGCTAAGTTAACTAATCCCCAGTTCTGTGTACCTTAAAGAGGGGGTGCAGAGAAGAAAAGGAGAGAAGAGCCTAAAGGCAAATAGTAAATGTGAGAATTCTGAAATCTCTTTCCAGTTGTACTAAGACTTATATTTCTTCATATATAAGAAAAAAGGAGGAGGGGAAAATAGTATTGTTAGTCCAGGTTAATTAAGTCCCTTCTACCTTATTTTGTATGGAATCAATTTATAGAGGTTTGGCTATTAAGAAGTTTTATATGGTGCACTCCTTGGAAATAAACAGGATGCAATTAAACTAAAAACAAAAACACACTCACAAGAAGTTTAAGTTCAATCATCTGTACAGAAAATATTTTAAAGACAGAGGCCAATGTCACTTTAGAATCTTTACACGACGCAAGGTTGCTTAAATGTCTGTGTGTGTGTGTGTGTGTATGTGTACATATTTAAATTTAATGGATTTCAGAGAATTCCAAAAAATAGATCATGTGGCCAGACCCCTATTATGTCACCCAAAAATCTTAAATATAAGCTTGGTTTCCTGGGACATTTGGCCAGAGCCCCCCGCTAACACTCACTCATATATATGTTTGCATAAGAAGGTGCATATCTGTGTCCCATGGTGGTCCCCTCCACCTGCACAAAGTGCCTGTTATCAAAATTAAAGTCATGTTAGTAAGACAAATCTTAAGCAGTTGAAGCATCTACGCTTTCAATCAGTTAGTTTCTGGGCAAATATTGAAATTGGATTCTACTGCTATTAGTCCAGCTACAATATTTATATTGATGTACAGTCTGTCAGTGTCCAACGTAAATAGTTTAAAGTTGTAAAAAGTGATGTGTATCTTTCAGGTAACTAGGATGTCTGCTCAACAGGGGCCCCAGATAATGAGAAAATGAGACGTTGTAGGCTGCATTGCTGCAGTCTGAAACTACAGTGCCTTGCAAAAGTATTCAACCCCCTTTGGCATTTTTCGTGTTTTGGTGCCTCACAAATTAGAATTAACATGGATTGTTTGAGGATTTGCATCATTTAATTTACAGAACATGCCCACAACTTTTTTATTGTGAAGCAAACAACAAATAGGACAAAATAACAGAAAAAGTCAATGTGCATAACTATTCACCCCCTAAAGTCAATACTTTGTAGAGCCACCTTTTGTGGCAATCACAGCTCCAAGTCCCTTTGGATACGTCTCTATGAACTTGCCACATCTTACCACTAGGATTTTTGTCCGTTTCTTCTTGAAAAACTGCTCCAGCTCCTTTAAGTTAGATGGTTTGCACTTGTGAAAAGCAATCTTTAAGTCTGACCACAGATTGAGGTCTGGGCTTTGACTAGGCCATTCCAACACATTTACATGTTTCCCCTTAAACCACTCAAGTGTTGCTTTAGCAGTGTGTTTGGGGTCATTGTCCTGCTGGAAGGTGAACCTCCGTCCTAGCCTCAGATCACGCAGTGTTAACGAGTGTTACAGGTTTTGCTCAAGAATATCCCTGTATTTAGCACCATCCATCTTTCCCTCAACTCTGACCAGTTTCCCAGTCCCGGCTGCTGAAAAAACATCCCCACAGCATGATGCTGATGGTGTTCTTTGGGTGATGTGATGTGTTGGGTTTGCACCAGAGGCTGCAACACTTAAGCAAGAGGCATCACTAACCAAACATTGCCATAAATAGTTAGGTTATAGTTAGGTTATAACCAACCAGGAATCAGTTTACAATACTTGCCATTTAATAATTGCCTGTTCACCTCCAGTATATACTGGTGAGTGTCTATGATCACAGTTTTGGATCCTTTATCAGCAGGTTTAATAATGATGTGTGGCTGACTCGCTATCTTATTAATAGTTCTTTTCTCCTCCACAGAGAGAGTGTCGGGTCTTTCCACAGTGGGTTTATAATCTTTTAATGTGTTGTTCTCCGTTTGAATCAAATCTCTGATAAGTTTCTGTAATTGATGCCAGGAGGGCTATCCATGTGTCATTTACTACAACCACTACCTACCACATATATATTGTTATTGGTCATTTTAGGTTGCTGTAATAAATGGTCTTAAGACTTCTGATTTACAGTCTCCCAGATTACATAATCTGAGGAAGTTTTTCAATTTACAATGTCATTTGGTTGCTCATAGTACTACAGTTGTAGTCTTAGTCATCCTGCTAGTCCAAAAGACATTTTAATTCAGGAAAGGCAGAGTGTAATAGCCTTTTTATACACATCTCCCAAAACTAGGAGAACTTCAGGAAGCAAGTTGAAAAGATCAACTTACTCATCACCTCAGTTTACACTGTATAATGAAACTTTTGTATAATGAACAAAGCATTTGCTTTGTGAAAAGCTATATATTTTCACACCTTTCAAAATGACTTAGCATATTAAAGGCTTTGCAATGTTTTAATTTCTACCTAAATTCCTTTAATGTCACATATAATTTGCCTTGCTTTTCTAAACGCAGCTTAACCACAGATTGTGACAAAGTGCCACAGTCTTCAGTCTCCCTGCCTGTCTGCCCTCTCCATCTCCTTATTTGGTCTGCTTCCTGTTCTCCTCCCCCTCCCTCACTCATTACTCTTTCACTCATAATTACCTGAATTCTAACCACCTGTGTTCCTTCCTATTTAAGCAGGTACGTACGGCTCCACACCTTGCCAGATAGTTGCCAACTGCATAGTGACAGCAATGATCCAGCCTGCTGTTCTGATTGGCTACCTGGTTATCGACCTGTGACTTCAGCCTGACCTGAACCCTGCCTGCATCTTAACGGCTCTCCTACTGTAAGTTACTTCTGACCTGATCTGCTCCCCCCTTTTTACCTGGTAACATTCAGTTCTATCTATTCACTCTTGTGAATCCTGTGAAGCCTCCCTGTCCTGCTACTTGTCTTCTGACCAAACCTGTGTATGACCTTGGACTGATTCTAATTATCTGAGTTTCTGGATTACGGACTGTGTGACTGTGATATTCAGTGTGTGACCTTGGACCGGCTTATTATTCTTGGAGTTTGGATTTGTGGACTAGTGACTGTTGCCTTTTCTCCGTGGACACCTCCTATTGAAATGACCCTGGACTAGACATTCATGTGGACCCTGTGTGTGTGAACCTCCATTTTGAGTTAAAGATTGAGATTTTTGGACAAGACATCGGCACCTGGGAAATCCTCCTGCTCTCTAGGCTCCCTGTAATCTACATTCTTTTTATCTAATAATCACCAACCATCTGTGTTTCTCTAGAGCTTCTGTTACAGTTTTTTCCTCTGGAGCTCACCTGTTCAACCACCTGCTTATCTCAGTGGAGGCAGCCATTTTAGGAAGGAAATCACATCACACCACAACTAAATCCTCAATCTTTGTAGTTCTATAACCAATTCTGCTCTTACCACCTCACTCTAGCAGCTCGCCCTCTACCCATACCTCCAGGAACCTGCTCTGCCTTCCTCTGTCAGTCCACCACCTACCTCTACTCTGGAAACATCCTCAACAGCCTGGTCCTTCACTGAACTCCTCATTTCAGAATCTGTCTCTTACCTCAGAAGATCCCTCCTCATTTTTGTAAATTTGTTTTTAGTGTGATACTTACTCCATACAGACACAAATCAAACTGAGCAGGAACTCGATTCATGACTAATTCAGGCCTACCAGATGTTGTTTCTGTTGTCTGTGTCTGAGATGCTGCATAAAAATTCTCTTTTGCTTGTATATTCAAGTGGTGGTTTGCTGTGATACTGTATTGCTCTAAGAATCCACAGGTTACAGGTTGAACTGCAGTAAAATGAGTCCAGATGTTATTTTCACTCAGATACTACAGAAAAGTTTGTTACACAACATTTTTATATTAACTACAGTCATTAAAATACAATTTCATGTTCTCATTATAATCAAACTTTTCTCTCTAGGTAAAAGCAATTTGCAACAACGAGTCTGGCGGGTTTTTTTGTGTTCTCTTTGTCAACCAAACACCATTCAAGGCTTTGTAGGAAAAATGCTTTTTCCCAGACGGCACTTGGAAATGAGCCACCTTTTTCAAGGTACACACAATTAGTCATTTCAGTCATAAGTTGAAGCATTAAAGCATGGTCCACCCACCCACACACCTGCTGCCATCACATCAGAGCCATCACGACATTGGTAACAGTTTGCTTCCAGTGATCATCGGAAAGAAACAGAATTTAACAATTTAAACAAGGTAAAACCACAGTAAACAGATAGCAGGACTTATTTTGTCCTGAGTGGATTTTAAATGAAACCCTGCATTTTTTAAATAATATGAAGGAAAAAAGGGGTTCAAGCAGTTTTGCTGATGCCACCTGGAGAAAGTTTTAAGTTCAACGATCTCATCCATAGTTTAGTGCCTCTGTTGGCTACAGTGCATATACTCTGTTTTTATACCAGCCTGACATTTTTAAATTATGTCATGCCCTCGTGCACTCTTTCAATCTCTCCGCTAGCTTTTGAGCAATGACGCACCTTGAAAATAATCTTTAAAAAAAAAACCTGCGTGTGTGTATGTTGAGAACAAACAAGGCTATTTGTTATATGCGAGGCAAAGAGCAATGTATCCCAACGGGACAGTTTTATAGGAGCGTTGATGTTTGTGTAGACTTGCAGTTCTTTAGGTCCAAGACAGTCACACAAAGCAAATAAACAATGCATACATCAGGGCTGCTTGAAAGCAAATACTGCGAGTACGCTCAGTCACTTGCTGTGTGCGTGTGTACAGTACCTTGATAGCAGAGGTGGCTATCTGGAGGTGGTGCAGTCGCCTCAGGGTGCTCTCTCGATCTGTGAAGTAGGAGGCCGCCAGCTGATGGAGCAGCTCCAGAGACACCACTGAGCTGTTGCTGCTGCCCTCTGACTTCTTATTCAGCTTCTGCTTGTCCAAAAAAATAGTCAAAGACTCCTCACCTGTGGATCAATAATCAATGCATCTAGTCAGTCTTTAGTTAATGAATCTCTTTTACTCTAGTAAACTTTAACTTCTAATTTCTTTTTGAATACTGTTGAACCATGAATTGAAGTAATCAATTGTGCCTTCAGATTACTAAGGGGTCACATCCACTGCATTTCACAAAGGCAGAACAACAAGCTGATAATTCAGTGGAAGAACTGGAGTGGGATTATGCTTTTTCATTGAACGTATCAGGTTGCGTTTACATTCCATTCAAAACATTTGTGTTTGCAGTTTAGTTGTACAGAAATTCTGTTTAGGAGACTCATCACTTTGAGTTATAATAATACATAATATACACAAATGTTTTGGAGTGTAATTGCAACCGGAGATTATGTTGATAATTAACAATAATAGCAAGTCACAAATACATTGATAATATATACATAATAAATATATAAAAATGTTCATTAAAAAAAGACAAAAAAAATACAGACCATATTGTTTTTCCATCAAAATATCTGATCATGTAAACTTTCTGACATGACTTTTCAGTAGGGTAAGCTTCGCTAAAACATTTTTGGAAACCAATATCTCAGTGTTAAATGTTTCACTGTCTGTATTTATAGTGAATTTTCTCACCAATCATCGAAATTACAAGTCATTAAAAGAATAGTGCCTGTGTCATGCTGACTGTGGGCTGGAAAAGCAAACTAATTAAAAGATGACCATCAATAACAAAATTCACATTTGTAATGGTTCATATATTTATCAAGCATGTTTTTTTTTGTACAGCTTCCCCAATATTCAGAAAATGTATATGTTTGTTTCTCACTTGAACTCAGCTAAAATGTGAGCAGAATATACAGTACAGCACTTCACAGCTCAGCGTAAACATGGTTTGATAAAAGAGCTAAAAAGAATGAGATGAAGACCACAGAACAAAAGAGGTAAAAGAGAGATGTGGGATGTGTGTATTCACTGAACCACAGTCTCATCAGTATGCAGACTGGCTCAGCCCATTTAGTCAAGGCTGTTAATTACATATAGTCTAACCATCAGTCTGCCACTGCATTCATCTCTGCTCCGTCTCCCACGCTTGTGCTGGGGTGCATACATCCAGTGATAAGTGGTACCTGTTTTGTGTCTGTGGATGCAATTCTAACACAAATGATCAAAGAGACTGAAGGAGACTGTTGGTGTCAGAGGACATGTGCACAGTGTGTATCCAGATTGGTGGTATCCAGTATCTGTCAGGACTGCTGGGTGAAGATGCATGGGTAATTTTAGTAACAAATGACAGTGTTTCGTCATAATTTACTATCCATTACAGCCCAAGTGAGTAAGTATCCTCTATTGCTTTATACATTCACAGTAGATTATAGTGTTTGACTGATCCCGGCCTTGTAAATCTCCCTCTGACTCTTATGAAATACATGCTTATGTTCACTGTATATTTACTATCAATTTCCCATATAAAAAACAGGTACCTGTAAAAATGTAATCATATCTGTGCTGGTACGGTATTTGATGACCAGCATCAGCAGTGTGTCGGTATCATGAGGCTGTTCCTCTGAACACAACACAGGTCTTGGTCTTGTTTTATGAGGTGCACACAATCAATACTGCTGGCGATTCTGTTCTGTGAGTTTCTTCTCTCCTCTGAGACAGAGAGTGAAAAGAAATCCAATGCAAGCAGACGTATGCTAAGAAACGGGTCAATTTAATCCTTCTCCTGCTTTGTAAGGCTCTTGCAGCTGCACACAATGATCATCAGAGGAAAATGTCTGAGAAAAGCAACCTTGTGAGAATGTTGCAGGTGCAACGTAATGCAACAATATAGTAGCAAATGTTGCTTTTCACATGACACATTTCCCTGAAATGAAAGCAGAAATATATCCCATGCTTCTGCAGCTCTACTCTAACATGCGACTCCTCTGAGACATATAGTGAGTAGCTACTCTATTTTTGGGTGTCCCAACACATCCTAACCTGAGAATAAAGGCGAGTGTGTCACCTACAGTCCTTCCTTACCTCCCAGGGTAGCAGAAACTAGGAAGTGGGTCCCGTACTTCTTGATGAGGTTTTCGTTGATTTGCTGCAGGGTTGGTCGTCGTCCCAGTAACCGTAGGTTGCGTAGGAACTCTGGAGCTAAGGGCAGCGGAGCTTTGAGGAAATCTCTCTTGTCTGTGGCCAGGCTGTTCACCTTCCAGTGGCTGAACTCCCTGAAATTGTGAACACATTTAAAGGTGAACACACACTGAGTTCAACTCTGGACACACACAAACACACACGCACACACACACACACACACACACACACACACACCTACGCAAAGATATGCTAAGAAAGTACATAACTAAACATGCCATAATAAAAAAAAAAATAGAGGTTAAGCGAGCTGAAAGAAGAAAACATTAAATAACAAGATGGACGAGTTTGCTTACACCACCTTTTTCTGGTGGCTGATTTAATATATACTTAGGTATTTTTAATCACTATAATAGCTATGAACATGCGTGGCTCAAAGAATTATTACCTGATTCTGCAGTTCCCCTCAGCTCCGCAAAGAATTGTGTGTTTTTTATCAGATTGCTTTGGTCGACAGACAGACAAGTCCCATCCCTAATCCAACATGGTCCTGACTGACTATGTATGAATGACCAACCTCTAGTGCACCAACTCGTGATTTCATAAAATAACCATGTTGCTGAATGTTTCTGAAAGTTCTTCATGGTGTTTGGTTTAATTACTGTGCAAAAACGAGGGATTTATAACTTTTTAACTCAAATAAATTGTATGCCCTCTATCTGAAAACACAAAACACACCGTGGAGACATGTGTATATGGTGCAAACAGATGCAAACAGTGATGTGTCTCAGCTGTCAACTTGAGATCTGACTGTTCAAGACTAATTTTAAAATGGCTCCCCTGTCCCAACATGGAACATGGCGTGATCTACCTTTACATTCTATATTATCCTCATGTCAAATCAAAGCTAGTAACAAAACCAACATATTCAGCTGTTCTTCTCTCAATACCTTCTGACTCTTTACTCTGATGACATAACAACATTTCTCAAATATACACTCTATACACTTAGCTATAATAAATCGTCCCACATTATGTTCTGTTTTTGTTCAAACTGTTTGCAGGAACTTTTGATAAAAGTGTACAATCATTTTGGAGGCTGTTGACCTGTGCTGCATTATAGTGACAGATACTGTATAATATGCTTTTCATTTAGTCTTTTTAGCATTTATTTGACAGTTGGCAATGACGAGCAGACTGGAAAGATGAAGGGATGAGAGAGAGGGAGCCTGACATTTAAAGCAGGTCTAGAAACAAGATTATTTTATTTCCAACAAAATAGTGGGCACTGTGGCTTTTAATAAAATTGCAACAAATAAGTACTGCAAGTACTATTTTTAGTTGCAATGTAGGCAATTTTGTTTCAAAAAACAAAAATCTGTTCCAGGGTCATGGTAACAAAGGAAGATGCCATGAAGTGCAACAGTGAGGCTCAACAGAACTGGAGAACTGTGTACAATTCTTATTGGTAAGACTAGTTTAATATTGGCTTTTCATGGGATTTGTTGACACTACATCTGTCAGACTTATTCTATAAGGTATATTTGCGACCTGCTTTCTCCAGGTCACAGTACCTGTGACACTCTGAGTGACTTTCAAATTGCTTCACTTGTACTGCACCCTGTTCTTTACTTGTCTGGATAGATGCCAGGCAATAGCAAAGACCTTATTTCTGTTCAACTGGTCAACAGAAGACAGTGACAGAGAAAGAGTGTAAAGATTGGCCAATAATCATGTCATCACTTCTTCACACACCTTTCGGGTTTGGCTGTGGTGGGAGCGATTATGCAAATACCAGCAGTAAAGTACAGATCCACCTCATCTGCATACATTTGCTAGGAAAACAAAGAGGCGTAGAATATTTGCACATTATGTATGAATTCTCTCCAAACAAAGTCCCAGCAGTGACACACTGTTCTCCCATGAGGACACTCTCATATGCGCACACACTCACGGTGGAACATACACAAAGGGAGGTACATGTACTGTATCGCTGTCTCAGTTTCACACTGCCTGCTTTTACAGTGTGTTTTTGTGGTCCAGCGTATACTATTACCAACAACACAAGACTGTAATTATGCTGTTGACAGTATTGTGGTTACACTGGAATTCATAAAACAGGAAAATTTCATTAATAAAACACATTATGCTGTCAAAAAGTATTTGCCACCTTCCTGATTTCTTTATTTTTTTGCATATTTGTCATACTTAAATGTTTCAGATCAACAAACAAATTTTAATATTACACAAACATAACCCAGCTTAATACATGATGTAGTTTAAAATAAAACGGCTGGCCCCAAATGAAAAAGTAATTGCCCTCTAAACCTAATTACTGGTTGTGCCTCCCTTGGCGGCAACAACTACAATCAAGCTTCTGCCATAACTGGCAATGAGTCTTTAACATCTCTGGAGGAACTCTTTTAATTCAGCCACACTGGAAGGTTTTCAAGCATGAATGGGCTGTTTAAGGTCATATCACAGCATCTCAATCGGATTTAAGTATTTTTGACTAGGCCATTCCAAAACCTTAACTTGGATTTTTTGAGCCATTCAGAGGTGGACTTGCTGATGTGTTTCAAATCATTGTCCTGTTGTATAACCCAAGTGCAACTGAGCTTGAGGTCACTACCAGAAAGTCCTGAAAGGAGAATATAAAGCTATCAGATAGAGTGCAGAGTTCATGGTTTCATCAATTATGTCATCCAGGTCCTGAAGCTGCAAAGCAGCCCCAGACCATCACGCTACCACCACCATGTTTGACTGATGACATGGATGTGGCAAGTGAAATTAAACTCAACTTACCCAAAAAAATGTGGTTTATCACAGTTCACTTATGATTTAGCAATGGGGAGGATTGTTTATGTTTTCACATAGTACCAGGCAGGTTTGGACTGCTTTTTTCCCTTTAAATATGTGATCTTATTATTTAAAAATATATTTACTCAGTGTATTTGTGATGTCATTTGTGATGACCTAAATTATTAAGAGTGACAAATATACAACAAGAAAATATATAATTCAGGTGGCATCACAATAAAGAGAGCAAGGTGCTGTAATTAGTTTATATTTGCTGTGTTGCTTGAATTTTAGTCTTCAAAAGAAAGCTCTGATTTGTAACCATTTACCACAAACCATGGCAAATCCTCCCTCAGAAGAAATGGCCTTGGGAGCATATGGTCAAAGCAGCTTCATTAAGAGCTTTATTCTCACATAATGCACAAATTAATGTGTGTAGCCAGGCCATAGTCACAGTGCAATTTGTACAAGCTATCATTAACTCTGGCATCGCTCACATTGTTGTTTCATGAAATGTGGGGCAACTCGGGAAAATTGAGTCTGAGCTTACGGCAAGAAAAACCTTTCAAAATATAAAGTGACTGAAAAAACAAGAAAAGACAAGAGGAGCTGGAGCAGCTTTGCTTTCTCACGCCTATCAGTTTGTTCCTCTGCAGTGCGTAGACATTAGTCAGCTCATATATCATTGTTTACTCAGATTAATTTTTCAAGTAGCAATACCACATCGTAAACAGTGTTTGAAGCAAAAGTCCAGAATTGGATTATATTAAGGAGAATTAAGAATTTGCGTTATCACTACAAGTAGTTATTTATTTTCTTCATGGGCATGTGCTGTGTGTCTGCTCTGTCTTTGACTCATTTGTATCCCTGCTAATGTTGAACAGTGAAGAATAATAATGATCAAACTAGTGTACTGTAAAAGACCTTCTATCAGGTTTTAAGTGAAACAAAGTCATTTCACCCACAATGCTTCGAACAAATGCAGCTATTCTAATTCCAGCAGCGGTTACATGACAAATGTCCTAAACCAAAGGTCAGTCTCATTTGAATGGAGCAAGCTATAACAATTAGTCTGCAGCTATCACATGCATCAGCGGACATTAGTTTTAACTCAGTATTTAGTCCAGAGAGTCACAGGATGGCAGCCAGTAGCTGCTCGCTGATTAACTGGGGCTGATTTAGACTGATGTGTTTTCTGAGCGTTCTCCAGTGACTGAGCACGAGGAAGCAGAGCTGACGGCAACGGAAAGCAAAGAAGAGCAGTGCATCATTTGCTTTTCTCCTTGCTTTGCTCTGTAAGAGTAAATGGTGAGACTGCTGGCTGACTATTTGGTTAATGATGATAGATGGTGTTAATTAAAAGGTTTTAGCACAGCACTGATTGCACCTGCAGCTCCAGCGCTCGGTCTCGCTGAAGCAGAGGGACTTTTTTAATAGAAAAAAAAGAACCTCTGCATATGCAGAAATTTCCCTTGGATGTTCTTTTTGGCAGCATGTTGTAAAATAACACCTGGATGTTATTAGCTTTCGGATAGAGAGAGACCAACGCCTGGCTCTCGGGATGAATTTATTTGCCAAACACTTCACATCAGTGCAGCTGTGAGGAGAGGGAGTCCTGTCAGAGTCTTTGGTGGCCACAGAAGTGAAAATGTTTTACTGTACATGTGTGACCACTGGTTAGGTGTTAGATACCGTATGTTATTATACAGTTATTTGAATGTAAAAGTGACACTGGGTCCTATTCATGAAACACAGTTGATTGGTCAGTCTTCATAGGTAAGAACTAAATTTTGTGCATTATTAGTAAATGCATGTGGTGAGGTGATTATTTGAGTTTGTTCCCAAAATGAATCATGTTTCCATTCACCACAGCTGTAGTTAATTCTAATTATAGGAGCACATTTCTGACATTCTACCCACATAGCGAAATTGCTGTGGCCCAGATCCAGGCAGCATTCAACCCACCAGACACCTTCATGTGGCCCATATACTAGACAGCATTTGGATGTTGCCTGTTTACCAGGGCCACAGGTGGTTTACAACATGTTCAAACATCATACAAGAATGAACCATATAAGCTGACAGGGCCATATCTTTACCAAAGGTGGCCCATGTTTGATTTGGGATGATTGGGCCTTATTTTGGGTAACATGCTAAACAAAGACTTAGTGAACCTCAATGTGCCAACAATGTCTAGTTTGGCTGTAGACTTCAAGATCCTATACCAAGGGTTTTGCCATTTACGTATATGGAAGATTATTAGCCTTAAAAACTGAAAAATAGTTTCCATGTTTCTCATCTGGATGTGAAGTCAGATAGCTACATTGAAACTAATTTACCACATACATGCATATTTTCATCTGGGAATATTACTGCACAGATGCTGACCTTCTAGATGCCTTTTAAAAATCCCTTTATTTGGCTGCTAGTTTCAAATCAACTTCATCCTGTTTCTACTTTCAGACATGTCATGTAGGTGTGGATTCACCAATAACACTGACTGTGTGGTCGAGGCAGGGAACTCATTAGTACTGTAAGCAGAAAGTGAGAAGGTGGGAGAAAGACAAACAAGAGAGAATTGCAAGTTCAGTTCACCGTATGCACTTCTGAATCAAGTTTGTTTGCTCGTTCCAAGCTTTGAGCCATGATGAGAGGTCTGTGGTGCTGAAAGTGAACAGAGCTAAAACTTTATAATGAGCAATTTCACCTGAATCAGGTACAGTCTCACCTATTAATAAGAAGTGACCCACATACTATTTCTGGAGTCTGTGGTTGGTGGAGAGCACAACCTTCAAGTTTGTCCATGAAAACTCTGCTCCACTACTCAGAACCAATCTTCCATGGAAATGACCCTTGATAAATACGGAAGAGGGCGGCTTTGTAACCATTTCATTCTCACTGTTTGTGCTAGACTGAGGACAACTTGGTGATTATTGCTAAAGAGGAAAGAATACAAAGATAAACTGGGTAGATGATAATGAAGTAACTGCAAGTAAATGCAACAACTTAACAAAATGATACTGTTGTCCCTACCCCTTCATAGGATCCATAAAAGGGAGTGCCCCCATGACACAAGGTATGTGTTGAAATTGCACCTTTTTGGCACCACCTCAGATAACATACAGTTGGTATTTGGGCAATGACAGTTTTTATGTTTTGCTTTTATACACCACCACAATGAATTTGAAATAAAACAATCAAGATGTGACTGAAGTGTAGACATCTAGCTTTATTTTAATAGGTTTCACAAAGATATGGCATCTCCTGTTTAGGAATTACAGACATTTAAAGCAGAGTACCATTTTAGGGATGCAAAAGTATTTGGGTAATTGACTCACAAAAAGTTAATTGACCAGTGAGGTCCATACAGCTCAACCTCCTCTCTATTACCCCTTTTCCACAAAACCAGTTCCGGGGCTGTGTTGGACCTAGTGCTTTTAATTTTGCCAGTTGTTTGCATTTCCACAGTCAAAGAACCTTGTACAAAGACACTGAAGTTATTGTTGTTGTGCTTAGCATTAGAGGTGCCGTGAAAGCAGAGGTGCAGTGTAATGACTGTGGAAAAGCCAACAGGTTCTTTCACGGTTCTTAGGTTGATAAACACGGGTATACAAAACTGCCTCTAAATACTGCATATCCATATCATATTTACTACAGCCACTAGATATCACCCAACTGTAACGCAACTCTGTTGGTCATTTCAACCTGTTGGTACAAATGACCTATATAGTTATTGACCTATATTATATTGTATTGCTGTGTCAATTTGGATGATGATTAGAGGTCGACAGATATTTTATTTTTAATGGCCGGTATTGAGAAATCAATCTGGCCGACAGGCCTATAATAGGCCGATATGATACATGTAATTACAGTTAATGAGAAATGCAGAAAATTGGTCAAACTAATTATTATGAATAAATATTTATTAAAACCTAAATTTAAAAAAATGAACAATTGAGGAAGCATTTAGTGCAGCCTTTGTTTTGGCTGAAATATATACAAAACCTAAAAAACAAAACAAAACACTGGAATAAGAAGGGGATGCCTCATCAGTGTAGTTAGCAGCAGCAACGTTACTGGTATGTGAGCTTGTGTTGAAATGTGTTATACAAACCACTGTTAGATCCATTTATTTTATAGTATTTTTTTGGACTTGTGTTATTAATATGTATATGATCTGTGGAATAAACCGAAATTAGGTTTAATCCTGTGTTTGGCATGGTATGCTAATGTGCTTATGTAAGGTAGCCATGCGCTCAGTCTGTAGTCCGTATATGAGCCACAGAGAAGGACTTCTCAGCCGATGCCGATATTAAAAAAAATTCCAAATATCGGCCGATATACCAGTCGCCCCCTAATGATGATGCTTGAATATTATCTCCTTGTTTGTTTTGACAATGACAATAAAGTATTTAAGTAAGTAAGGAAATATATAGGAGAACAATCTGTGATTGATAGTTTTCCCAGATGTCCTGACAATACCAACTGTCATATCTGCAAGCAATAGATAGTCCCTGACCTTTATGTTGCCACATAACATCTAACACTGCATCACTCAAAATTTTATTACTTCCAAATGGTATAATATTTTACTCATCTGGAAGGGCTATGTGAACCAAATCACAAAATCCATTTTCTTGTCCTGGAATGTGAGTTCATTAAAACTCCCTCCTGTCTTTTGGGAAGCCACTAGGAACAGACCCGCCGCCCAGCCCAGAGGGTAGAAGCCAGTGCATGATTTTTAATGATGTCTGAGTTGCTCCCACAGAGTGATTACACAGCTCCAGAAAGGAATTAAACCGGAAGCTCACCGCAAGGGACATGAAGTTGTGATCACACTATGAGAGTTCTTGGGAGCTGTAACATGAATTTGTATGAGAAGGTTCTATAAGAATATCTCTACACAAAATAACATATCTGCACTAATGTATGACAGGTTCACTGGTATTTTAAGTGGAGCACAGTAAAGTTTTCTGAGGGAGTTTTAAGCATGTGGAAGTCTGGGTCTGAAGTTTATTTTATGGAAGAAAAGTCAAACTAATTTAATGTGTGGTAATGTAAAATTTGCATGGTGTGTCCTGAATCTGTACAAGACATCACCTGCCTACTTACTGTAGGAGTCTGGCGTATCTAGGTTGAGTGTCTCTGTCAGCTATTTTTAAAATTTGTCATGCTTCAGCTGCTGGCTTAAGACACCAAACTATATACGATACTGTATGTGACAACAACACTGCTGAGATTTGACATGATTGCAGCAAATAGGAGCCATTTTTTGTTTTGGCCTTAAACCAGTTAAATGTGTGCAACAGTCTGATGCTGCTTAATTTGAACAATTAAGACAAAAAAATAATGAGGTAACAATTTATGTGAAGAAGTACTGTGAACTTTCTCAAGTACTGTGCTAAAGTATAAATTTGACATACTTTTCAAATTTAGATAAGAAAACTATAATATAATATAATATAATATAATATAATAACATTTTTTTAAAGTACAAAAACATAAACTACAGAACATACAAGATGTGTATTAAGCGCCTGTTTTGGTTGCATTTCAGTTGCTGTTATCTCTTGTTATTTGCTAGATACAGGCTGGTAGGTCAATGATGACATAACATTAATAAATGCATGTAATAAATGAATACTATATGCAAGAGTATGTGCCTAGTTTAAAGTACAAAAACAAAATAGTTAGGGCTGGGGAAAGATTATGGTTTGGATTGGTTAGGGTTAGGAAAAGGTTGTGGTTTGGATTTTTACCACATTTCCTACAATTCCAACAGAGACAAACAGATTAAAACTATTAAGAAACTGGTGTCTCTTTAATCTCATAGCATCTTCAAACCAACCACTTCATAACCCAAATATATTCACTTTACTATGATATAGAAAAAACATGATCTAAAGCAAAACATGCTGCAGTGTAATATTTGCTTGAGAAAACTAGTAAATGATCTATAGTATAGTTGATTAATATATAATTTAATCTCCCCAGTTAAATACTAATGTTTTTCTGTGTCTGCTGGGTGTATCAATAGGCTAAAAAATATTTAATTAATAAAATTAGCTTGATCTTAACCAGGTGCAAGTTTAGAATGCTGCTTAGATCTTAAAGCATTAGTATGCATAATCCAATCATAACAATATATTACCCCCTACCTTATGAGTATGGTATTTTTTGATACTATAAATACATGTCACTGTTAATGGCACATTGTCAGAATGGTGCAGCTACTTTCCCTAAAATAAAGGAAGCTACTCTGTTTCTACCATCACTGCCCTTTTCAGTCAACTGACTGACAGGTTCAGTCTTTCTGTTTCTTAAGTTTCTGTGAGTCAATCATCTCACTGCTGTTCCTCTCTCTGCTGCTGTCATTTTAACATCAGATCGATGTAGCCCTCTTCCATCCCATTCACCACATGTTTTTTATCAATCTAACGTCCACTCCTGCTCTACCATCACCTCTTTTCCACCATCACTGGGGGATAGTCCTATACTGCTCATATCCAGATATGCCCCTTATAAAAATGGATGGGGTTTCACTGTCAAAGGCTTCTGTCATATTTTTTGTGTACTGGCACTTTCTCAGCTTCTCCTTCAACTGTCTCTTCTGATTGAAATATCAGATATTTATGTAAATAGGTATGTGACATACACAGTTTAAAAGATTCACAAGCAAGTCCATATTTATCTACAGATGGTTTAGTGTTTGTATGCAGCATGCATGCAGAGTTACCTTCAATAACAGCAGCATGTTCAGCACTGTACTGTATAAGTTTTTCTTATCCTTGTGAAAATTCATATGTTACATGAAAAGATATGAATGAAACTTTTCTTCTTCTGAAATGAACCGAACCAAAAGAGATAAGTGTGAAACAACATTTGCTCTGACTTCATTTATAGCATAACATTCAGCATATTTCAGTGGACGAGTGTCATTCTTAACATATTTTCCAGAAGAGGACTTAAAGAAAACAAACAAGGTGACGCAGAGAATGTGATGTGTCATGTATCAGTATCATACTGGAGAAATCAAAAAACTCAGGGCTGTGCTGTAGCCAGTGCGTGTGTGCGTGTATGTGTGTGAGAGTGTGACATGAGTGTGATGTGTCCTATTTCTCTTCCAAACTAAAAAAAAAAAACAACAACTAGGTTTTGGGTTTATTAATATTTGTATCCACTCCTCTAGTCGCTAAAAGAGAGACACAGTCTATGTGAGAAACTCCTTCCTGTATTAAAATGAATCCACGTAGAATGAGAAGGCTTAATTTGACTATTTCTCATGCTGAATAATTGTTCTGAAAGAAACTGAGATTAAATGTCTTGCGTGTCTTTGACGTATGAAGTGCCCTGCCAGTGTTCATTTGTTGAGTTACGCTCTGTCTGTCTCTGTGTGCTACTTCTTGGACTTCCTGGTAATACATTTCTGAAAAGGCACAGCTATATGGGCGGTTGCATTATTCATAACTCTCACTGCAAGGGGGGAGATTACTTATTGATGTGCATAGGTGTCCCCAAATCACACAGTGAGAAAGTTTCCAAAGTTGTTATAGATGTGGTGATAGTATTTATGTACTCCAGCATGGTTATATTGATTACATGCACATGCATTTAATGAAACTACTTAGATTAAAGACTTGTGCCCCTAGCTTAGTTTCCCTTTCCCATGTGTGTGTTATTGCAGAAATGGCATTAACAATAAAGTGGTTAAATACCCCCTTTTACTTATCAGCCTGTCCACTCTTCATGCTCATCCCTGTGCCTCAGGGACAAGCATGAAGAGTGTAATCTATGCAGTAGATACTGAATGAATACAACTTTTAAAATTTGCATTCAAGTAAAACACACAAATATAAGTATAATACAACAGTTGAGTTGCATTGGGCAATGCTGCATGATTTATTTTTAAAATCACCAACCTATTTTACTGTACAAGAGAGTATTGTGAGGTTTGTGGACAAAGCTAAATTACGATGACGCCAGTACCTGCAATGCAGGTTTCTAAGCCACTGTGCCACTTAAACATACTTTGTCAGAAAGGCTAAATTGCTTTATGAGAAAAATAAAATACTTCAAACTCTGGATAAAAGCAAACTGACAAAAGTCCATTTTCTTTATTTTGTAGTGGGTCAGTTTCAGCAGACATGACACATTTTGACCTCCACCACCACCAACTTCCACCTTTCACTCAGTGAATAGAGACCAAACCTTGGAGCTAAAATTCAAATAGGCCCATCAGGGTGCACAGGTAGCATACATACAAATGCAGGTTATTCCATTTCTTACTGAACTGCCTGCAGATTTTCCCCACAGAAAATCAACAGAAACATGATGAATGAGTTTCTGTATGTGTTTTTTCTCCGGCTAGGATAAAATATTTCAGTCATTATACACAGTGTTTATACACTGATCCAGTGGCTCTTATTATGCCAGCGAGCTTTATCCTGGTATGATGCCATTATGCCAGAACATTCACATATTTCCTATTTGACACCATGCTTACTAAAATATATGAATGATGGGGGTTCACTAGATCACTGGCTACGTGTTTGTAAAGCAAAATACAACAACTTCAGAAGCACGTAAACATGTATATTGTATATAGATGTTTATTTTTTGTTTTGATTCTAATGCTTTAGTTAAGTTGATGAGGAAAGTTGAAGATCAATTAAAGAGACAGGCATTTTCCTCAGACATTGATGTACCAAAAGCATGTGGATGTCTGCAGTCCATCTCTAACTTAAGGACAAGAGGTGGTCAATGACACCATTTATCTGCCTCTTACAAAGCATTCTTGGCCTGTTTTCCCAGGCAGTTTAACAGCCGTTCACTCTTAGACTCATGTGATTGTACTGATAATGGCCGGGTGGGTCACCAATCAACATGTGTCTTCATTGACCTTCATGTTAGTAACAGCTCCAGAGGTTAAATACCTTGCACTTGTAACCAAAAAAGGGAAAAAGCTGAAAATGTGTCAAGAACCTCAGTAGCACCTTTGGAATAACAATGACCAAGCAGAAAAGTTCAAAAACTTTAAAGGATGTTGTTGACGCCAAATGCTACTATTTCTAATGCAGTAGACTTTTCGATCAGTGAAACATGCTGCAAACTAATACATTAGTACTATACAGCATCCATCCAGCATACATAGAGCAACATTTATTTGCACATGTGCTTTCAGTTACTTTGTGAATATGTGGTCACCAGCTAATTATTAACTTTAGCTGCCATTTATTGTAGAATTCAATAGGTCAGTCAGGGCTTTGCTGCGTTTTGTTTTAACACTAATTAGCAGTTTGAAATGGGAAATAAACTGGCGTTTCAAAGTCTCATGCTTTGTGTAGCAAAATCTACCACTGCCACCTGAGTACCACACTTGTTGATTAAACCACCTAGTGGTATTCATTATATAGAAAATTGTTGCAGTGATTAATGCTGTTCCCATTTAGACAAAAAGATGCTATATATACACATGGCTGACTTGTGAACTTGGCAATAAGGCATAGCAGCAAAATTTAAATTGTTCATAGTTCCCTCAAAGAATTATTATCCACATTTCTAAAAGTAGTTAGCTCCAGGTTACAATCTAGTATTTTAGTTTACATTTGAAAGTATGGAGCCCAAAGTCTGATGCTGACAGTTTCCCTCTGTCCATTAGTTTGCCAGTTCCCAGTGTCCTCAACATTAGGCTTACTGCCAAGCAGCACAATGTGCTAGAACTAACTGGTTCTTAGCACAACCTGGCCACCGTCTGCTCTAATCCACATGGTAAATTTATCTTCTGCTCTCAATCTGAAGGGAAAACAAATGAATTCACACATAGATATGCACACTTTCTATTCTCTACCTCTGCACTGCCCTGCCTCCTCTTTTTTTAACTTTTCCATTTCATCTGGCTCATTTTCCTTTTTGGTTTTAATTCCCTACTCTTTCCTTCTCTTTCCCTTCCTCTCCCTCTCCCTCTCCCTCTTTCCCAGGTAATATTCAGACATATGCTCAGCTATTCAGTTGCTGTAGCTGTTTAGAAAATCTTTTGTCTGCTGTTTCACAATCAGTTCCTAAGTAAGCCGTTTGGCTTCTGCTGTCTCCAGTTTATTCTTTGCAGAGATTTGTGTGTTGATCATGGGAGTGAATGATATTCCTGAACAAAGCAAACATAATGCAGCAAAATAATGATTTCAGCAATAATTTAAGACCATGCGTGAAAGTGATATAGAGAGAAAGTGAGTGTTTCTGGGGAGAGAAAACAGATATTTTGCTTGTTTCCATAGTAGCCAAAGAAAAAGAACAAAATATAATGTTACAGACAAGTTCCTGACCCAAAGTTGTCAGGTACACTCCTGACAAACTCTACAGCATAGAAATGATTATCATATCTTGTTTTGTTTGGCATACTTGCCAAAACTGGCAACAAGACTTAAGACAGAGTGTAGAAACTTATGTCAGTGGAATCTTGTCTTGAAGTAGTGCTGTTCACCATATCATGAGTCATTCTGCATCAAGATACAGCAGGAAGCAAAAAAAAAAAAAAAATCTTTCAACCTGCTTGTATAACGCTGCTAAAATAACATCAGATGCCAACAAACATGGCATCAATGTGAAATATCCAACTGAGATTTGTCTGGTGCTCATCAGAGCACGGTTGCCAATGGTTATATACTAAACACAAGCAATTTGTTTTTCTCTGAAAAAAAGGCAAGAAACGTAGTCTGTAATTCTGCTCAGCTAAACATTTAGTTTGTTAAAGGCCATGCCAGACAAATTCAACTGAAGCATGCGCTGTAGGTTTTCCAAAATGTGCATGAGTCAAGAAAATGTTCCTGGATTACAGACAAAAATAGAGTTGGATAAGAGGCAGACAAAGTGAAACTGGCAACTGACCATCTAAAGAGACAAGTTTAATGATAATGATGTGTACAACATGTACTCATCCTCCAGCTCCAACTAAGAGGCAGCTCACAGAACACATAGTCCTGACTGTTCCTGGAAGTAGGTCAGCATTGGCTTTCTCAGATGGACAGTGCTAAAAGCTTTGTTCCACCAGTAAGTTAACATTTCAGATGCTTTAAATGTTAGTACAAGTTGATCAGATGCCTTTACTGCTACCACTTAAATAACACCTGATGGTCCATAGTCTTCAAACAAACCAGGTCGTATCCTGGGTATAGGTATAATTAGGATCTTATTGATACCATTAAGAACTGCTAACAACTGTGGAACCATTTAATCAGATCATGACTGTTACTGTGACTCGAGGTCAACTCAGCAGAGCTGATTGTCATTGTGGCAATCAGAGCCAATACCAGTGACGCAATAGAAAATCACTGCTAACAGTGTGCATGTTCAAGTCATATTATATCTACAGTGTTGCTCTGCTTACTCCTACATAACATTACCTTTTCTTTATATCTTACACACAACTGGTCTGCAGAAAGTAAATTCCATACCCCTCTTCTGATTTTGTCCTGCATTTCTGACAAAACCTGAAAAGACTTTTACAATTAATATTATAGTAGATAGTCATATCTCTTCTGGATTACTGCAGTGCCTTGTTGACGGGATTACCGGCATGCGCAGTCAAACCCCTCCACATGATACAGAACGCAGCAGCACGTCTGGTTTTTAATTAACTAAAAAGGACGCACGTCACCCCGCTCCTCAAATCTTTGCACTGGCTTCCTGTAGCTGCTCGCATCAGATTCAAAGCTCTGACTCTTGCCTACAGAGTGGTCAGCTCAACTGCACCTGTCTACCTCAACTCCCTCATTCAGATCTACATCCCTGCCCGACCACTGCGCTCTGTTAACGAACGGCGTCTGGTGGTTCCGTCACAGAACAAAAAATCCACCGCAAAGCTCTTCAGCTCTGTGGTCCCACAATGGTGGAATA
>OMLM01012300.1:8098-30482 GCA_900302695.1 Helostoma temminkii
AGCGTTAAAATGTCAAATATTTTTAGTTCCCATTAAACATTAATGTGCTATTGAGATGAGATGTTCTGGTGGTATCCTCACAAAAACAGCCTTTCCACACAAACCTGCATTCTTATGCACAGTCTCCATGCACACACAAAGTGAGAGAGAGAGAGAAAGAGATGGATGACTGGAGAGGTGTCGCTGATGTGTGCTGGACTACTCACTCCATCTGACAGAGACCTGACAAAGCCATAGCCAGCCACAGATAATGGATAAACCTTTGTTTGGCAGGTTCAGAAGTGGGAGTAGTAAGAGTCAAATATTTTGATTAGACTGTCTGATTTCTTTGTTTTTCTGACAAGTTGAATATGTCACTATTTTAAAACAGGAAGTGCCGGGACAGTCCTGATGGTAAAGTTCTGAAATCGTATCCTGTAATTCCTCATACAATGAGTAACAAGGCAGAAAAGTATCCGTTTCTGCTGTTCCTTTTCCTCATATGGTCCTTTGGTGCATATGAACAAGTTGAATATCCTCTTTCAGTTATGGTGGGAAGTGTCTTGTTGGGAGGAACTTAAGTGGGCAGACAGACGTCAGTGTACAATATTGATTGCTGTATTTCTCTCTCTGTCTGTGTTCCTGTATTGGGATAATGTGATTTTTGTCCAGGCATGGCTCGGACTGGCTGGCCGTCTGTGCCCGACTGACAGTCAGAATCATCTTCAGGCCCGCTGATGGTTCTGAGATCTAATAGAAGACAGCACTGTGTTTCAGGAAGAGCTGTTTATACACCATGGACAAATGGGAACTATAGTGTAATTATGCGCAGTGGGAGGAGGGATGGAAGATATGATGTGGCCAGTCATCAAATGATCCAGGCAGGCTGTCAGGGTAGGAGGCAGAAGTGACTCAGGGCAGATCTTACTCACTGAGCATCCATCTTACAGTACCTCCTTTACAAGGACATCTGTCTGAGAAAGCAGATGGGAGGGCGGCGGCGGAGATTTGATGCACACTTGAACTCAGACGTGCACGCATCATCTCATACAAATGCACCAGCAAGATTTGTTAGCTCTATCATTATTGTCATATTTGTGTAGTTTTACTGTATATGTGTGTGTCTGTGCGTGCATGAATGTGCGTCTAACTGTGCAACACCAGCACAATCTTCCGACTGCCGGCATGGCGACAGAAGGCCGCAACTCTGACACCTGAGAGCCCAGACGAGGACAGAGGAGTCTGGAATTCTCTCTGTTGGCTCCTCAGGGAAGAGGCAGACTCTTAAGACTGCAATTACGCTTTCTTTTAGAGCATCAGTTAAAGAGGAAATTGATAAAGCAATTACTGCTACTTTTCTTTTTTTTTTCTAACAGTTTGACAAGTCATTGCAAAATTAAGATGACGCGTACTGCGATTCTCACTAGAACTACAATTCAGCCTATTTTCTGCAGAGTGTATTCACATGCTTGATCAGGGTAACAATTTAGTAGAATTAATCATGAGACAAATTACTATTTGACTTCCAAAAAAATGTTCTGATAGTTTTAGACACCAGACTGCTAAAGAATAGAAACATTTTTGGAGAAGTAGCCCAGAGAAGTAACTAGAGCACAAACATGTTAATCTGACATAGATATGTCTTGTTTTACAGTGTTCTTTTTACATGTGCTTGTCTGTCTGTATTCTCTTACTTGACCCATTGAGTGAAGAGATTTTCAGCAATAGCAGGCTGCTGCTGATGAGCTGCCTGGAGATTGTGACCCTGCAGTTAGGCCTGGAGGATTAGCGTGTTGCTCTAATCTGGAATCAGCCAGTGAAGAGATTTATGTGCTGTTAGGCAAGCTAGCATTAGCATTGTTAACTCTCAGAGCAGATGAGAAAACACAGCTTTAAGGCTGTTAGCCACGTTGTGTAACCATGTTCAAGAGAACCCGCCATCGAAAAAGAACAACTTCCAGGTTTCGTTATTTGTGTAACCATGTTTAAGAAACATGCCTGAGACGCACAACCCTTAACAACTGAGCTGTTACTGCGAACAACAAATCAGATTAGCTACATAATCTATCATTGATTTTACAGTTTCCTTCCTTAGTGAATTTTCTACTCTGTCACCAAGCTTGTAACAGTTTCTTATAATAATATCCCCTTGTGTTACAATTTAATTCAATGAAAGTTAATCTTAACTGTGAGTCAGATTGTTTGAATGTGTTATTATGTTTTCAACATGAGGTGACACGCTCTGGATTAAAGGTAGCGGCTCTTTGGAATGATTGGAGTGATTTTTAGAAACTGGCTTTAAGTTAGACGCATGTTGCTGCTTGTTGTTCCTCTGCTTTGCTCCAAGAAATTCTAAATGAATTATTTATGTTGACATCACATGATTTACGCACAGAAAGAGGAAGACTAGCCTAGTAATGAATACTTTCAATAGTGGTGTAACAGGAGGTAATTTTAAAGATCAGTTTTATCTACACACGTGCTAGTTGTGTTTGAAGCGCTTTACCCTTTTCAGCTGATCAAGACTGAGTGTTTGAAAAACAGCAGGATAAATACGATGAAAAGACAGCTAAGCTTTGTTCTGGGTGGTTGGTAAATTTCCCCCACCCACTCACATCTGACATTAAAAAGAAATTGTCCCAGTAGAACTGCAGATTTGTCGGTGCTCAGTCAGTCAACAAAGCATGCTTACAGTCAATGTGGTGTTACACATCAGAAAAACAGCCACTGTGCTGTCAACACTGACAGAGAACTTCCAGGGTGTGACTGTAACTTTCACCCCGTGTCCTGTGAAAAACCCATGCAAACACAGGCAGAGGTCACAAAAACAATTCACCAACACATAAAGAGAGAGTGAACAACTAAAAACAAGTGCTCCCATAACACTCTGTGTATATGTATTGCACAGTGTGTGAATGCCAGTACTCTTTTCCTGCGAGCAACAATCTGACATGTCTTCCACTTATCTGTCTCACTTTACTTTCACTTGATTGATTTTTCTCACCCTTTCTTTCCATCTTTAAGCTGTGTGTGTAGAACTAGAGGAAGGTGTAGGCATCCTTTGTTACTGACCCAATCAACCTTACAGACTTTTATATTTAATTACTGCTGAGTAAGAGCAGCGTGCTGAATTATTAACAGGAAACAGGATTTATTTTTAGCAGGCGGGCCTCTCCTCTGACACTCTCCAGTGGTTCGCCTCAGATGATGAAACCCCTTTGCAACCCCAAACTACCGTCAGAACTTCACTATTAAGTTTGTAGATGTAAGGCTCATGGGGAAATACTTATAAGGGTACTGTAGCTGCATTTTCTGCCTCTGGCTGATTAGGTCCTCTATCACTTGCTGCTTAATTGGTTAGGTTTGCAAAGTTGCAAGTAAATTCATTTTTGGTAGCTGGGAGTGTAGTTGTACTCCAAACACCATAGACTTTGTTCTTGTTTAAAAACTGGATGAGCAAATTATTTTAATCCTCCTTTTGTTCAGGGAGGACTGATCTGGCCTTCGCACCTCAGGACTCAAGCACCACCACCCCCTCCCCTAACCGTCATTCCCCCGGGGGCTTTTGACACACCCTTTTCAAGTTATATTTCTGCCCAACAATGGCTCTGTTGTGTGTGTTTCAATTCTGCTTGGGATATTTGTGAAACTGTTGATGACTGAGTGTGTCTGTCATACGAACGCCACACAAAAAACAACTTCCTCCGCTGTCACAAGGCTAGTGGGCTTTCCTACTCTTCTGCTCGAGATTTAGGTAAGCACCGAGAGAACAATGACGGCTTAATGTACAGTCTTTCCTGTTCATTCAGATTTTTCTTGTTGTTGTTGTTTTTGCGATGTTGGGTTACGTTTGGGGCAAGCGAAGAGAAAGTGAACTCAGATTCACCCTCAAGCCGCCTCTTGTTTGATTCAGTTGCACTCAGAGATTGTGCTAGTCTCAGATGTGTCTTGTTAGTCTGATTTTCAAAGTGGCTTCTGAAGAAGACAGGGGGTGTTGTCAGGTTAGATTGTCCTGCAGACAGGAATCCTCTCTAATAAGGCTGATAACTTACTCTGTCTCTCTTTGATTTGGTTGATCTTTACATCTCACTCTTTCTTCTTCTCCCACTTCCCCTCTCATGCATTGGCTTCAAGCCACCCTCTATTGCATATTAAGCTCCACCCAATTATGCAAATCTGCTATTTGAGCTAGCTTTTTTCCTGTACTTTTTCTTTTTTCCTTTCCACAAATGGCAGTTGCACTGTTGGATTATGCATGTGTGTTTCCATGTGCACTGTAACCAGGAACCAGAAACCATGCCACGTAACGGCAGACAGAATAGGCTGAACACATCAATAACAGCATCTCCGACAGAGGAGAGAAGCGCTGGAATATCTTCTCTATCTCTCCTCATGCCACTCTCTTGCTCTATCTCTTCTTCTCATCCTCCCTCCTCCTGGGCTGTCTCCTCTGCTCACTCTGTCTATTTCTCTCCCTCCCACTTTCCCTCCCTCCCCCCCGCTGTCTTGAGAGTGTGTTGGAGCCGGTAGCAGGTACAGCAGGAGCCCATTAGTGCAGAGCCTAGTTCTGATTGGATAAGCCAGAGATACCGGGAGACTGCCTCTGAATAATTGATGTGCTTTGTGCAGACGCTGGACAAGGGAAAAAGACAGATCAGGGAGCAGAGGAGGAGGAAGAGAGTGAACAAAAAAAGGAGTGAGAAAGACAGAAGAACAGAGGGGAAGCAATAAAGAAAGAGTGAGCAGAGTAAGGGATATGTGCAGAGAGTGAGAGTGATAAGGCTTAAAAGCAGCGAAAGCTTTGAGAGTTGCCACTGGCCTCTGCAGGAACAGGAGCATTTGTGACACTTGAGTCTTTTCTCTGCACTATGATGGGAATGAGATGAGATGTGCAGGGACTCTGCTTTGCTCTGGGTAAGCGTGTGTGCGTGTGTGTCCGTGTGTCTGCTGTACCTGCGTGTGTTTCTGCCCATTTGGCATATTATTTGACTGTGAATGCATGCATGCGGCAGGATTGGGGTTAACAGAGGAGAACTGAAAAGTTGTTTTACAGTTTAATTACTGATTTGGTGCAGTAAAGGAATGTGCTTGGTTTTCTAAACTTATTCTGTTTAAATTTAGAACTTCCAGGTCAGCTGTGTGTTGACACTGCTGTTACTGTCATAACTTTTAGATGGGCTTTTTAGCCTGTCTGGTGCACTAGTGTGAGTAGAGTCTGCAGCCTTGTTCACTCACTCAAAACAGGATGATCAGATCAGCTGATCACAGGTTGACCTACATGCTGTTCTGTTATAGGGTTATTCTAAATGGGTTTTTGTCTGTGTGTAGTCCGCACAAACAGGCATTGATAGTACAGTGACTTGGTTAATTTTTGACTGCTTTGTGGGTAAGAGTCACAGCTGAGAATGTGTCTACTTTTTGATATTCATATATTGCATACAATAATGGACAATAATAGACTAGGGGTTTTAAGATCAGCTCAACTGTGAGTTATTTTGCAGTGATTTAGCAGCTATGCTTAGAGTAAACGAAGTAATGAATGAGATGATTGTGAAAAGTATTCAAAATGAGAACATGAGAAAATGAGACATGAGGGATTTTGTTAGACCTTGCATATACATAATGGCGCATGCTTCTATTGATATCATGATTTTATGTGTCTCTGTGACTAGAAAGCATCATATATTGAATATTTTTTTTCCAATTGATGGCACCTGAAGAAGCATGTATCCACAATGGTGTTAAGAGAGCAGTGTATGTGTTTCATTGTCAGAAGAAGATGACCCACTTTTCCAGTGTGGATTCTTTTTTTAAGTTGTTGACCTGTGCTTGGAGCCAGAGCCTGTCTGCCTGTCCACTCATTAGGAGAGAAGGAGGGGGAGGAAGGAAGGAGCGTAGTTATAGAAATACAATGCCAGAAAGGCCGGCGTTTTGTTTCGAAGGCATTTAATGTACCTCTTATTGTCAAAGGTGTCTCATAAAGGGAAATACCACTTCCTTCACATAAATGAGTGAAGGGTGGTGAGGTAGTAAAAACAACATGATTCTACACAGCGTATTCAATCAGTATTTAATGTAGCCTTAAAAGTGACAACTCAGTTTGCAAATGGGTTTTGCAAACAATAACCCAGTCTTCCCATGACATGTGTAGAAAATACTATAACACAATACAACTTCCAGCCAGCTGTCACTAACTTCCTGTTAGGCTGAGCAGGGTGTAAACTGCCAAAACCGTCTGCATCCTCAGCCTCAAAGTTACATGCCTCCACTTTGTTTCTCTAGAATTCCTCCTTTCTGTCTGGTTCTGATGCTTTGTTTGTATCGCTTACTCTACTCACTTTCTTGAACTCTTGCGAATGTACCTTGTACACTTCCCATCAGGCTGTTTAGTGACTCATTCATGGCATTTGACTTTAGACTCTACATGTGCGGCCTACGTTTGTTTTTGCAAGTGTGTTTCTGCTTTTTCTGTGAATCATTGCCATGCTCTAAATCGCTCCCTCCTCACGCTGAAAGCAAGAGGCGAAGTAAAGTAAAGTTGTTACTTGAGCAGCTAAGAAAGGAATTTCTGGTAGGACAAACTGATGTCAAACTGATAAGAGTAAGGGTGGAGCTCTCAGTGCCTCAAGCAACACAGTATTCTAGCAGGATGTGTTTCAGGAAATACAGCAGTTTTGTTAACCACTTCCATGTCTGTTTTGACACTTTCTCATGGCCAATCTTCGAAGAAATCCTTCATTCACAAATTTACCTGTAGAGGAATCACAATTTGAATTTCATCACATTTTAATCATGGTCAGCTCCAGGAAAGAATGTTTGACAGTGTTTTCATTTGTTTCATTGAAACAACAACAGTGCAGGATGAAAGATACATTGTGAAAGTTGAGGCAAGTAGTGCGTCTAGTTATAATTAGGCATGTGATATTTACTAGCTCCCCTCCAGTGGTGGAGAGCTGTGCATGGCTGATAAGAGCGATTCATTCACAGCTTGCCGTTCTGTGATGTTCTTCTTAGCCATGTGAGGCACTTTACTGTGTAAGCACATCTTCATAAACTGTGTTTGTTTACTCACAAGCACACACCTCACTTTCCATATGTACATTTTATTTCATTTTTATATATATGCTTGTGTCCATATAGACGTGTGCCAGTGTGTGTCCCCCATTTACTTTGACATGCCTTTGAATGTGACTGTGCATATCTACAGCACAGTATGTGTGACTCAGACGTGGATAATGGGTGTGTGATCATACAGTATGTACTAACATTGCGAGTGTTCTCTGATACAGATGGTTGTGACCCCAGCCTTAGAACTGTTAGCAGGACATGGTGACTCACAGAGCATCTGACGCAGATACGCACCAGCCACCTGAATTTCATATCCCAGCCAGGATGTAGGTCCAACCCATAGGTCAACGCTATAACCCCTGTCATAACAGATGTATCAAAAGCAACCCTGTAGTGCTGTGTAGTAGATGTGGTTTGTTATATCACTCAATGCACTGCCATCACAAGGCGCAAAAAGTACCGCTTGAAGTAGAGTTGCAACAATTAATCAAGGGGAAGTGAAAATTCATCAGCAGACACTTTAATGTTTTTTTTAAAGTATTTTTTTCTGCAAAAATCCCCAAAACAAATCAGCAAGTATTTAAATACCTTGTACTGTCAGAATATTGTAAATTTTTTGTTGTTGTTTTTTTGTTAAATCATAAAATTATCCTCTCATTAATAAAAATAAAAATATTTTTTAGTTGCAGCCTTAATGTTAAGAAACATTCCCATTATTGGGAGAAGTTTAAACCAGGGTGTGTTTGCTTGTTTTTTTATTTTTATTCTGTCATAGGGTTTGTCTTTTGCAGTGACTCCTTGTATACCAGCGCAAAGATTCAAAGTATCTGACTCATGTATGACAATTTAAAGTTGTTATGATTACTATTCTAATAAATGTTAAACTTTGCGGTTATAGTCAAGCACAGTTTAACTAGACACACCCCACAAAACAGAAAATATGTAATAGGTCTTGTTTGTTGATCTCACATTTTCCCATCCAGGCTCAGACATTTCGCACATTCAGTATGTGGCCGTCATACTGCATTATGTTTGGTATTCTTGTTGATTCTTATAATTCTGCCCCATTTAAAAATGTGTAATTTGAACCCCACAGAAACCAGCACCTGCAGGAGATGTCAGAGTGATTCAGGTAGAGCTACCCTCCCTTCTGGGCTGCAGCATCTTTTTGGCTTGTGACCCACAGATCCCCTTCTCCTAGGGTGGAGGGGATCTACCCACTCCCTTCATCTCCACCTGTCCTCTGTCTAGCATCCTTCCATTCATCCTCTCCCCCCTCTGTCCTCGTGTCTGGTGTACTGCCAGAGGTCATGAATGAAATTGTGTTAAACCAGCCAGATGGTAAAACTATTAGTTTTACCAATGAAAGTGAACAAAACAATGATGGAAAATCAAACGTCAATTAATAAATAATGATACAGAATAACACATTTTAAGTTAGGTGTCATTTCAGATTTGGATTAGTCTGATGTGTGAAAAGTTACATTAAAGGTCTGGCTTTGGTTGAGTGTGATTTCTGACACGGAGCTGTCTCTCTGCAGGGCATGTTTGAGTTGTTCTGCCTCCAAGCTGTTGAGACTAAAGCCCATTTGATATGCTCTTCACTTGGAAGAAGTTGGCTGAACAGAAAGGGGGCAGGATGGGGGATATCATCGACTGCTTAAATGGCTTCCATTACACACAAAAAGCATGACTTTTTTTTATTACGCAGGATTTCATATCCCTTCCACATTTGTCTTTTGCGTAATAGTTTATACCCACACAGCACAGAGCTACTTGCCAGTGTTTTACAGATCTGTGCCTATGATGTCTATTATAAATTGCTTCTGTTTTATCATCCCACACATTGTCTCAGAAGGCTTTACGTCTAGTGCTGTAGTGTTCACGCTCAGAAAGTATAATTTTCTTTTGTCTGTGTTGTTATCAACAAAACTACAGTAGAGCTGCATGCACGGTGACCAGTGTTTTTGGTAATTCCAGCGTTCAACGTGATGTGAAGTTGCAGGGATGTGCAATAAATCTCTATTCAGTTTCTCTAATATATTTAACTTGATTGAAACTTACATTGGCAGCAAAAAGTTTGTAAACAATAAAACTAAAATAATTATCCCAAATCACAGAAAACATGAAAACAAACTACCATTTGCTATTCAGTCAGTGTTAAACTTGAAGGCTTTGCAATTATCTTTTTTTCCTACATATTCAAGTGTGGATGGTCCTTAATTGATCGTGCATGCCATCCCAGGAGTAACATCTTAAAATAAGTTCATGTTCAGTAAACCAATAATTTGAGTTTATATTTTATGCAGTTTAAAAATATATAAAAAATAGCTTTCCTTAGAAACATGTCAGTCTATACTTGACTTGAGAGTTGATTCCTTAAAGATCTTTTAAAGAGGATTGCTTTTAAAGATACACTATAAACTGTAAGGACATGTTGCAATGACTGGATGACTGGAACCAAGGCTTGTGGACTGATGAGTCCATGTTTGAGGTGCTTGGATCCATGTGAATAACATAGATTACATAGCTCAGAATCAACACTCTTAAAAAGCTGATGCCTGCCTAACACCATCAGTGAAAGATGGAGGTGGAAACGTGATAATCTGGGGATGCTTTGGTAATAGGAGGGTGTGCAATCTGCATTGTGTGCAAAGCAAATCTGTCAGCATGGTTCCCACACCATACTGAGGCATGTCATTCCCTCTGCACAACAATGGATTGGGGGAACTTCACTTTGCAGCAAAGCAGAATAAGAATTCATATGTTTTCTTGCCAGTGTACTTTTGTGCAAACCACCCTAGATGGACATATGAGCCTGCAAATGTATACTACACTGTAAACATCAGAGGAAGAGGAGTGTACACAGTGATATCTCACAGGCACAGTGAATGTAATAGTTTGTTTTGTTAGTTTTTTTCCACTGCTTTACACCACTTCTTTAGCACCATTTACTTTCACCAATCCTTGATATTATTATTATCCTTAACAAATTTTCTTCAACGGTGACATTTCCTTATAACATGTTTTAGACTATATTACCAAAAACATATTGAAATTATGTAACCAAACAGCAAACTCCTACAGTTGCTACATGAGACCATATCAGTAACATGTCATTAACAGTCATGATATGTTAGTGCAGAGTTGGGGCTGTAATTGTATTCTTAAGAGGAAACAGATGCGACTCTCCTGCACTCTGAAACTGAATCTCAGCAGTATTGTCTTTAAAATAGATGTGTCAAAAATACCAAAATGATCAGTCACGAGCTGGTTGTTTTTGATGCAGTTGAGTGTCACTTTGTTTTTTATGTGAAGACACGAACACCAAGTAGCTGACACGAGTCAGATACTTTGCTGAACACAAAAAAATTCTTAGTAGCAATAGATGGGTTTTGCTAATACAAATATTACCTGGCACTTAGATCATATTCTTCACGGATTCATTCATATTCTGTTAGCAGGTAGCATTTTTTCAGGTGACAACTGTGCTGGTTGATCGTGTCTGTAAATACAAACCCAAAAGTTGTTACTTTTTTGAGATGCAATAAAAACTAAAATCCAGTGGCCGGTTGCACATTTCCCCTTTTAACAGTCTAGGTGATCATTTTGTCTTTGGCAGGTAGAAAACATCAGTTTTTTCCTAAAACAAGCTGAAACGTGGACTCATTTTGCTGCAAAACACATTTTCACATGATCTCTGGTCAGTTTTCTGTCTTATTTTGCTATATTTTTCCCTAAATTTTACAATATCTTAATATTAAATTGGTTAGTGAAAACGCAAAAATTGTCAACTTAACAAGGTTACCACTGTTATGTGAACAGCCTATTTACTTTATTCATCCATATTTTCAATGGTTGAGCACCTGGAAATATGTCCTCTAACCACATTTACACATACTGCACAGCGTTGTGATTTATACTATTCACTTCAGATTAAATAAAGATTTCGTTGTTCGCACATTGTCATATTTAAGTGATTTTATGTCACAGTGAATCAGTGGTAGAAAAATGTGTTTAAGCCACATTGGAGAGCTGGTGCAATTTACCAGCCAAAACCATGAAAAAAGGCTAAAATACCAGCATTTTCACAAAGACATGGCTATGCTCTGTGCTTGTCGAATTCTGCTGCTCTTTTACCACAGAGGGTATCATAAGCTACACAATAACTGACTGTGTGGGTGGAAGTTTGCTTCAGTGCTGGCATTTTGACATGCACTGCCAACAAATTAAACTTTCTTTTTTTTTATGCTCTACTCTACTATTTAAGCCATGTGCTGGGTAAAACTAAAAAGAACTGATTTTAAGTAGTTATGTTTTGTTCAGTCATTCACACCTGGGAACTGTGCAGGACAATGTCTTGACAGCCTCGCTAAAGAACACAGCAGTTCATGGATAGGCGAGGGTCACCTTGCCAGTCATGTTGTTCCAGTCGTCTCATTCAAAACATGTCAGGTGTTTATCAACAAAGTGGGGTCACCATCATGCAGCCAACTCAATTACGTTGGGGTGCATGCATTTTAAATGTGCTAGAATCTGATAGTTGGCAATCTGTCGTGATTTAACTAGCAAATGATACGCTTGGTAGCAGAAGGCTTTTACCACACACAGACACACACATATGCTTGTACACACGTGGCACTGTCAGAGTTCATAGTAATTAGCATTGGGGTTTCCTTGTAAAAGAGGACTCGTACGCACACTCTGTCATTAGTTAATGGGCCTTGCAGCCTGTTACTAGGCCTTATACTCCCTCCCTGCTGCTCCCAGAGGAGCCGAGGTGAGGTGAGAATGAGCCAGAGCTTCTGCTATCAGTCAGCCATACAGCATTAAATACAGCCTGAGTGAAGAGGGGCCCATATGTCTCTTGGCATTACTCAATTAAAAGACACTGCTTCTAAGAAATGGAGATGTTCTTAGAGGCTTCAGGACGGTTTTCTGAAAAATCAGTTAATACTCTTCTTTCTCAGCTGGTAGAAGACTCAACCAGCCAGTTGTTAGGTTGGTTAAGTCTTTTAGGCTTTTCTGTCAATGTGCATTTCAGAGAATCCAATGAAAGCACCTCACTTAAGGCTTGAGAGATACTGTAGATTATAGACATAAGTCACCCAGCAAAGTAAATACATTCTCTGGATGCAGCCATGCATTTATAGTTTGACTTTGGGTGGATGCCTCTACTTGCATTTTAAAGATAATAGTGAGATTAGTTAAGATAAAATCCACTCCTGGATTTCTGGGGGCTATAGTTACAAAATGTAGGTAAATACACCTGTAAATGCTTCCAAATTCGATAGCACATAAGTAATTTCCACATTTAACGACACGTATGTTTCAAAAGAAAGAAATCTGTCAAGGGACTCCTTTTATAGGCCCCTACGGGCATAAACAGTTGTTTCGAACCGTAATTCTGTTGTTAGGATTTTGTGTATTTACGATGTACTGTTAATATTAAACTAACAGCTGTGAACCCTCAGTGCTGGAGAAGTTGCAACACTGCCACAACCTCCTGATAAGCCTAATGTTACATGCTGTAGCTACAGTCTCAGTGCTGCCCTACCTAACTGTAAACTGTCATGTCAACACATTGTCAAATAGCACTGACATTCTGCAGAGCTGTTACTTGATCCTGTGGATATCTAGTGTTCAGGCAAAGCAAGGCTAAACTCACCATTAACATTTACTCTGCACACGGTGGCATATGGATGACATCACTAAGTTCATCCTGCCTGTGTGTGAGGACAAGTAGTCCTGAACTCCGTCTTTGTTTGCCGAAGATTTCGCTCAACTTGTAAAGGAAAAACACAAGAGGTGTGACGAGGCAGAGAACTCGCATTTGCTTATCTTTTTGTTGACTGCATTGTCTGTTCTCTTGTTCTCCGCTAGTGGTGTTAAGAAAACATCTCAAATAATATTATTTTAGACAGATGGATCAGTAGAATTTAAAGTTGTCAAGAGAAAATGTAAAAAAAAAAAAGACTGAGAGGAATGTGGGTGTGTACAGTATGTGAGAAGGACACCGGGACACACTAAAGTGAGAAGTGTAGCATAGTGTGGGTGTGTGATGATGTTAGCAGGGGTGAAACCAAGGTCGTGTACACTACACTAAACTTGCTAAATGTTCACAATGCCCAGAGCAGACCCTTGCTCAATTATGATTGACATGTGGCCATAGCAGCTTGGTAGATTTACTGGCACATAGCCACACTGATATAATAAGTCATCATCACTCTCTTTGCTCTGTTTCTCTATCACTCCCTCTCACAGTGACTCCATCACTTGTGCTTGGAGCTGATCTTTAGGTCTAAATAGTGGGTTGCCAGTAGAAGACAGTCCCTCACGTGGAGGTGGTGATTTAGTGGGGAGATAAGCTTTCTGTAATGGCAGGGTGGAATAATTCTTTAACTAGGAGGCTTGGCTCTCTCCACCCTCCATAAGAAAAGTCTTCCACTCCTTTGCTTTGTTCGCCATTCCTCTCCCCTCTTTTCTTCTTTTCTCTCTTCTCATGTTTTGCTTGCAAATAGTTACTTGTCAGATCAGACATTAATCATTCAGAAAGTATAATACATTATTTTACTGAGCAGTTTAGACTGGATCTATTGTAATTTACACATTACACAACAAATAATACAAGTTACTGCTGAGATTCAAACAAACAGCAATTGCTGCATTTTTTCTGTTTTGACCACTTTATTTTGTTTCCATTTCAAGCCATTTTGACATACGTTTGTTAAAGATGTTATTTGTGTAAATCTCTGTAATACTATCACAGACCTGCATAGCAGTTTCTTCAGGGCATCAACATTTTTAAGAATTCTACATATTGAAACCCAAACCTGTTAACAGCACTTTCTAATAGCTGGTGTATCTGGGTCTATGAAGCTAAAAATAGTATCTTGAATTATTAAATTACTGAACACTGTAACCTTTCTTTTGTAAACGGAAGCTTGACTAGGAGGCAGTGCGTTGGAAGAAACCACACAAGTGTTACTGATTCAAGAAAGGCATGTTGTTGGCTTCAGGGGAAAAAATCTAATAATATTGGCACATGAAACAATATCTCAACTCTCTCATTGTGTTCATGAAGACAATGAGACAACTGTTCTGTTTCATTTTCCTCAGAGACAGTGGAAGACATGGGACATGTGGAGACAAATAAAGTGGTGATGAATGAAGGAAGTGGAGAAGAGTGAAGATGCCTGTTTTTAACTTCCTACAAAGATCATATCTGCAACCCCAATCACTGTGTCTGTGTCTCACTCTCTTGCTTCATTACAGCCTCTTCCTCTTTTTGGCAGAACAACTGGGGGGTCCTTTATGTTAAAGAAAGATTTCAGTTTACATTTTGCACTGCAGGTAGAGATGGTGTGATATGGTGTCAAACCCCACAGACAAACAATCAAGTTTTTTTTATTTATTTAAATTTTTTTGAGCTAGGCTGCCCCCTGGTGGCTTTAGCAATAACATCAGTCTTAATAGTTCTGGACAGAGGCAAACAGTTCAGAACATTTACTGCTGAGAAACCTAACAGCATAAAGCTGTTCATTAGAGTCTGACATTTAAAAGTGTATTACAAGTGAAGTTGAAAGCAGGCTAATCAGTCTGTTTTACTTGTGGTAACACACACAGAGAGAACTTTAAAGAAACAGAATGGAAACTAACATGTGCATCTGTGCGTGTCTGTGTGTTTTTCTTGCAGCCCTGCTGTCATCGTGGTGCGAGGAGCTGGGTCGTCTCCTCCTGCTGCGTCACCAGAAGAACAGGCAGAACGAACCGCAGGGAAAAGTCCCCATGCAGCCCAGTGTGAGCAGCATGAAGCCCGGCCTCACACACAGGTCGGTGGGGAGCCTCTGAGACATTTCCTCAGACTGTCTTAAAGCAAACACATATTATCTATTCAGTTCAAGCTTATTGTTTTGTTCACTCATAAAACAAACTGTACGGAATAAAAAGTCTGAAGTGCAGCTGTGAATTGGCCAATATGAGTCACATGCATTTGAATAAAACTAAACTGCAACAAAGTACAACCTTGAAAATTACCAAACACTTGGCAGATGTTCCGTTTTTAAAATTCATTCATGGGATTTCAACCAAAACCATATCCATAAATCACATAAATTACAGTATGAGAAGTGATGTCCCATGCTTATGGTTTTGCTCTAAAGATTTAGATCATGTTAATCAAGTTGTACAAAGTAAAGTCATTAATGTCAGCTGGGGTTTATTTAGTTAGGGTGCAATGGTGGCTTGATCTTCATCTATGTATTATCTTCAGATCTCTTTAAAAGACAGAGAAAATTGTGGCAAAGAGCCAGAATTACTTTAAGCAGAGCTGATATGGAAGGACAAACCAACAGGGAAGAGAGCTGTGAAGTAATACTTTTTGGGGAACATTGTGTGCTTATGCCTCTCTTTTGCTCTCTGTCGAAGAAATCCCAGAGTTAGCCAAGACTCTTGTTTCTCCCTGCTGAGGATCTTGGAAAATGTTGTGCTTTAATGAGGAAATATTGAACATCTTGTCCATTCCAAAAGTTAACCTCAGAGAGAAAACAAGCTGCTGTCCAAAAACAGCAGTTTCTTCCACTCTGCTGGCCATTTGCCTCCTACCATGAAGATTTGACTTGTTTATTGTATAGCACAGGCTCCTATCTTCTGCCCTATTTGTTTGCATTTTGCAGAGACTTTTCAGCAAGTAAAAAAGTAATTGAATCATATTTTGCATACAACTCCTCATCATCTCATCTATAGCTTTTTACCCATCTCACTGCGCAGCCGATACCAGATATCCTGGCTTTAAAACATGTTTTAAAACTGAATGCCAAACATTTCCAATTGCCTAACATATTGGCAAAAAGAATTCCCACATTATTCACATTTTTGGCAAAAAATTTAACTCTGCTGGCTTTCATTTCATCCTTTTCTTGGCCAGTTGAAACTTAAAGTGACATCAGGCACATGTTTGTGTTTTGATCTACTTTCCAGTGATGGATCCTTTCCCTATGACTCTGTCCCATGGCAACAAAACACCAACCAGCCCCCTGGGTCATTGTCTGTAGTTACAACAGTATGGGGCGTAACCAATACGTCACAGAGTCAGGTATGTCAGCGTTCAGTGTGTAATTAAATGTGTTCTATCACACAGACAGTGCTCAAGTCAGAAGGTTTGTTTGTTTTGTTCACTGGTGTAATTTGTCCATCTTGCTGTATGATGCTTTGTTGATTCCAGGTGCTGGGTAACCCAATGGCAAACAGCAATAACCCTATGAATCCTGGGGGTAACCCAATGGGATCAGGTATGTCTGCCAGCACAGCAGGGCTCAGCTCACCTCAGTTCAATGCTCAGCAGCAACAGTTCCCAAACAAAGGAGGCTCCAACCAGCCATACATGCAGCAGGGCATGTATGGAAGGCCTGGCTACCCTGGTGGTCCTGGGGGATACAGCGGGAGGTAAGAGACTACAAGTGTGTTTTTTGTTTCAATCAAGCACAATAATTCACCATTAGGATTTAACATATTCTGTGTTTTTTAGTTATTCTGGAGGCCCAAATGCCCCTCCAGGAGGTATGGGAATGACCTCCCACACACGTCCTCCCGGTGATTTCACGCAGCCAGCCGCCGCTGCTGCGGCAGCTGCTGTTGCTGCTGCTGCCGCTACGGCAACAGCCACTGCAACGGCTACAGTGGCAGCTCTGCAGGAAACCCAGAATAAAGACATGAACCAGTACGGACAGGTACTGTACACACCAGCTAACATGTTTTCAGCTGTAACCACTCAACCAAAATACAGCATAACACACAAATACATAGTATATAGGAACCTATTATACAACCACCTCCCGCGGGCTCAGAATGATCGTTTTAAAGTGAAACCTTCTGTGTTATCTACAGATGTGTTCATCGTTCCAAATGGGCCCCACTCAGGCCTACAATAGCCAGTTTATGAATCAGCCAGGGCCAAGAGGTCCCCCTGGAGGTATGAATCCAGCCACCATGGGATCAGCCATGAACAACCCTAATATGAGTGGACCTTCCTTAGGGATGAACCAGGCTCGAACTCCAGGTATGGGGCTTTTTGGAGCTCACAGCCAAAGGATGCCTCAGCAAGGGTATCCTGGTGGACCTCGACAGGGCATGCCCATGCCAGGAATGAAGAGGCCATATCCTGGGGAAGTGAGTGGAAAATCTGAAAATAATAATAATTGCATGATGGTGTCATATTGCTCCTAAAATATGTAAATATGTCTTTAACATTGTTTCTGTTAACTTTCCTCTTTCAGGCAAGTTATGGTGGTCAGCAGTATGGGCCGAACAGTCAGTTCCCACCACAGCAAGGGCAATACCCTGCATCAAACACTTCCAGACCGCTGCCCTCACCTAACTACCCTGGCCAGAGGATGCCAGGGCAGCAGGGCCAAGGACAGTACCCACCTGGCATGCCCATGAGCCAGT
The DNA here is from genome assembly GCA_900302695.1 of Helostoma temminkii. Lineage (NCBI taxonomy): Eukaryota > Metazoa > Chordata > Actinopteri > Anabantiformes > Helostomatidae > Helostoma > Helostoma temminkii. The sequence continues at coordinate 25,592 of OMLM01012300.1, forward strand.
ATTATAAGGTCTGTTATGCCACACCATTAACTATCTATCTATCCATCCATCTATCTGTCATAGCAGCTTGCTCTGGGTCAGAAGGGGAAAGGCTGTATGCTGCATGCCTCATGCTAATGGGGACTATATCAATTGTATTCTTGCTTTTTACATCCTTTGCAGCAAGAGCCTTTCAATGGTCAGAGCACCAACTTCTCTGGAGGTGGATACTCCTACGGGCAAGGCAATGGGGTATGTCTTCAATTCCTAGAGAGTAAAAAGTTCTATTTGTTACTATAGCATGCCAAGATCTTTGTGCTAAATTTGACCCAGTCATGTATGTAAGATAAGTTTTACAGATGTTTTCATTATTGCTTTTTCTTGTCTTTTACAGCCCCCCAGGCCCGGTAACTACCCCCACTCCCCAGTCCCTGGAAACCCCACACCCCCTATGACCCCGGGAAGTAGTATTCCTCCATATCTGTCGCCAAACCAGGATGTGAAACCCCCGTTTCCACCTGACATGAAACCAAATATGACAGCACTCCCACCACCTCCAAGTGAGTACCCCGGTTCTGACTCAAGTAGTTCATGTGACCCAGCCTTTTGCTCTTTTATTATGACTTTAACAGTGTCACAGTAAAAGTTGACACCCCTTGATTTTCTCTCCCAGCTAACCCCAATGAGGAGCTGCGGCTAACGTTCCCAGTCAGGGATGGGGTGGTGCTTGAGCCCTTCCGCTTGGAGCATAACTTGGCTGTCAGTAACCATGTCTTCCACCTTCGACCCTCCGTCCACCAGACCCTCATGTGGAGGTAAAACACCACCCCACATTTACATTATATTTGCCCTTGCGTTTTTATTAGTGCACAGTCTGCACCACAAACACATGTTGGATCATAAAATAGCTTAAATAAAGCAACTTTCTGTAAATGACACAGATATATTTAAGACATCCTGTTCTAAAGGCAACTTGTGCCATTCACTCAAGGTTAAGACCTGTGTGTAATATGATCTTTATAATATTAAATATTGGTATTTGTATAAGCAATTTAAAGCACTCAGTTCTGTATTTTTAAAGTATATCTCTAACAATCGCAGTAATTGTTTCAAGACTAGATGAATTACAGGGAGACAATGTACTGCTGCGACAATGTGTTACTAAGTTGTTTAAAGACTTGCCTCTACATACATTATAACTGATGCATGTAACAACATTTAACATTTGTCCTGTTTATGAATATTTGTATGTTAGCTGTAATAACTGCAAAGCAACTCTTTTACAGAGATGCGCTCTGACTGGAATTTTAGAAAATATTATGTCTTTGTTATTTTTGTCATCTATTGAAAATACTATTGACGTGTTGTTCTCACAGGTCAGACCTTGAGCTACAGTTTAAGTGCTACCACCATGAAGACAGGCAGATGAACACCAACTGGCCTGCTTCCGTCCAGGTCAGCGTCAATGCCACACCGCTCACCATCGAGAGGGGAGACAACAAAACCTCCCATAAACCCCTGCACCTAAAGCATGTATGCCAGCCTGGGAGAAACACCATCCAGATTACGGTCACGGCATGCTGTTGTGTGAGTAAACACTACCAGGCTAATTGAACTCAGTACAGTACATGCATTGTGCTGATTAGTTTTGAGGTTCAGCTATCTTTGCTAACTCTGTTTTCATTTTTTTGTGTTTCGTTTTGCAGTCCCACCTGTTTGTGCTGCAGCTGGTCCACAGGCCATCTGTGCGATCTGTCCTCCAGGGGCTCCTAAAGAAGAGACTTCTTCCTGCAGAACACTGCATCACCAAGAGTATGTCTGTTGATGTAATTAAGATGCAAAAGTGCATCTTAATTACATAAGCTCAAACTTGTTTCTTTTTCACATTTGGCTTTAAAATATGCACAGTATACACCTGTAAATGTTCTACTTCCATTTGAAATGCTTTTCTTTTATTAGTTAAAAGGAACTTCAGCAGTGTAGCAGCCTCAGCAGGCAGCACCACTCTTAACGGGGAAGACGGTGTGGAGCAGACGGCCATTAAAGTATCGCTGAAATGTCCAATTACTTTCCGGCGCATCCAGCTACCTGCGCGAGGGCATGACTGCAAACATGTGCAGGTTTGTTCAGATATAAAATTTATTGTTAAAAGAAAACTATGGCCACATCACTGTGAAAGGCATATTGTTCTACAACATTGATGAATATTTGTGATGCTGTTCTCCACAGTGCTTTGATCTGGAGTCGTACTTGCAGCTCAACTGTGAGAGGGGGACATGGAGGTGTCCTGTGTGCAAGTAAGTGATGAGTTTTTCTTGTTTTTGAATGTAAAGAAATTGATCTGATTAATTATACATGCATTTTTTTTCCTTTCAGTAAAACAGCATTATTAGAAGGTCTGGAGGTAGATCAGTACATGTGGGGAATTCTCAATGCCATTCAAAAGTAAGTATTTTCTATTTCAGCTGCTAAACCCAGCTGTTTAAAATTTTAAAAGTTCAAAATTAAACCAGCACAATTTACTCTTTCCTCCAACAGTTCAGAGTTTGAGGAGGTCACTATAGACCCTACATGTAGTTGGCGACCTGTTCCTATTAAGACTGAGCTACACATCAAAGAGGACCCTGACGGACCGCTGGCCAAACGCTTCAAGAGCATGAGCCCCAGTCAAATGACCATGCCCAATGTGATGGAGATGATCGCCCAGCTAGGGCCTGGCCCTGGCCCAGGACCTGGACATGGCCCTGGACATGGCCCCAGTCCATATCCACCGCACCCTGGTCAACATGCTAGTGGCAATGGGGGAGATTACCCAGGAGGAGGTAATAAAAAGCAACCAGGTTCCTACTGTGTAGATAAATAACTGAATAGTCAGCTCATTTGTTGGCAAATCGAGCTGTTTTGCATTTTACAGCAGAAACTATTGATGTGTCTCTGGTGCATTAAACAAAGAAACAGCCCTAAGGAGAGTTCTGTGCAGAACTGGTTTTAAAACGTTGTAAGCTCATTGCTCTGATAAACATTTCATAACAGCAAAAAAGTCCAATGTCTGTCTCCTGTTATGTAACCAGAAAGAAAACTTTTTGCATCAGCAAAGATTAATCAAACTAGTTAGTAAGACCAAACAGCAGCTAGCCTTATGACAAAAAGTGTTTTTCTTTTGTGATTCAAGGCAACAGTTATCACAGCCAGGGAAACTTTGACTTTCCTCATGGGAACCCGTCTGCTGGTGGAGTTGGAGGAGGGGGAGGACCCCCTATGAATGACTTCATCCATGGTCCCCAGCTCTCTCACCCCCCAGATGGACCTGGTGGTCTCCTCTCCCAGGACAAGCCCCTTAATCATGGCATGAATGATGCAGTAAGTGGAATCAACTTCCAGGGCTGCATGATTTCATATTCCATTGATGTTTATGGGGATATTATAGAAATATATAATCCAGTTGACCTAAATTATGATTATCTGACTCCAAAATGTATGTCTTTTATCTATCCACTGCCAAGTTATTTTTTCCTGTAGCATAGTTTGGTACCTTAATTTGTAGAAGAAATTGTTCAGTCCTTCCCATACTGCAAGAAAAAGGTTCAGATTTGTTATCTGACCAAGCTGCAGCCTGAGCCTCTAGCCAGCATGTGTGCTCAGTTGTACTTACATGCTCATGTCACCGTATAATGTTGCAGCTGTACATGTCTGCTGATCACAGCTTCCATTTAGAAGGCCTGTTCCAAATTATTCATGCTGGAACTCATTTAGCTTTTTCTCTTTCTTTTTTTTCTCTCTCTCTCTCTTACTTTCCTTCCATGCCCCCCCCCCATACCACCATCACTTAACACTCTCTCCTTCATTCTCTGTCTCTCTCAATACATGTTCCCCACTTATTTTTCACTCTCCATCTCTCTCGCTTCCTGTCTCCCTCCTGCACCTGCAGATGTCCCATCCAGATCAATCCCATAACTCCATGCAGCAGAGCTTGCATGCGTCTCCGCACCCTGGCAGCCAAACAGGGCCGCCCTTACATCACAGTGGCCAGTCAGGGCCGCCCTTGCATCACAGTGGTCAATCATCGCAGCCACCTCGTCAGTCGCAACCTCAGCAGCCTGGGCAGAACAGTCACACCCACAGCGATCTGAACTTTAATCACTCCTCAGATGGGCAGATGGGTCAGGGAGCCCAAGATATGCCCGAACCCTCCCTGGATGTAAGTGTGTCTGCTTTGTGCATCATAGGCTACCTCTTAACAGCTAACATTGTCTGCTGCAGCTGCTCTCATCTCTTTGCTGTGTGCTGTTTGTGTTGTACTCTCAAATTGCTACTGAGCAGTGGTGGCAGTGTTTAGATGAACACTAACTTCAACAGGCACTTGAGCATGATTCAAAGTCATCCAGCATCAGAAAGATAAATATGTTTTCAGGTTACTTAGCCTTGCCACTCATTTTCTCTTTCTGCCTTTTATACAGCTGCTTCCAGAACTGGCCAACCCAGACGAGTTACTATCTTACCTTGACCCTCCAGATCTCCCCGCCAACAGCAATGATGACCTTCTCTCCCTCTTTGAAAACAACTAGCTTTTCACATCCCCTGCAAAATCTCCTGTGCCTGCAGGATTCGTGATGTGTTTGACTGTCCGTCCACAGACACTTCACTGGCCTACTGTTGACACGTCAATCACATGCGCGCACGCAAACACAGTCTCTCAGCAGACAATGTGAGGCATAGGAGACCAGCTGAAAAGAGGCGTCTGTGTGGGAACTCCAAGGGAGAAAGCAGGAACGCCACTCATTACCCACACTCCCTTTTTGCCTATTGTAAAGATTCCACTCACCAGTTCCACCGCCTCTGACTTGAAACACATCATATACAGCCATGTTGGCGGGCACTAAAGTGATATTATATATATATATATATATATATA
>OMLM01012301.1:0-15269 GCA_900302695.1 Helostoma temminkii
TCCTTCTTTTTCCATCTATCTCTGCCTGGTATTAACTTCTCTCTGCCATAGTTGTGCGTCTCCTCTCTCTCTCTCCTGCAGGTATCCTCGGCCCTGAAGCTGTGTATTCCAGGTGTTCAGCTGCTGGTGCATCCAACCTGCTTGCCTTTTGCTTGTTGTTATAGGTTTTGTGACCTTTTGTTCTTTTGCTTCTCTTTCTTTCCATTAACCCTAACTGGTCGAGGCATATGGCCGCCCACCTTGAGCATGGTTCTGCTGGAGGTTTCTTTCTTTCTTAAAAAGGGAGTTTTATTAGTTTTATTATTTAGTTGTAGTATAAGATCTTAAAAATGACATTGTAAAGCGCCTTGAGATGACTTTTGTTGTGATTTGGCGCTATATAAATAAACTTAAATTGAATTAAATTGAATTGAATAGTGCTCCACCTTTTTAAGTTGTTTTACAAAGTTGTGTGACCTACATAAACACTTATTGACATCGTAGCAGACCCGTCTGTCCATCATGCTGCCTTCGGTGCAGATGGATCCATTATGTGCTCGATGGAGACACTGACGCTCTCGAGTCTGACTCCCGCCTGTTGGCTTACAGTTGATATCTCGATTGCCGAACGGGTATTTACACGGGCCCCAGCGTGACCACTCCGACCACACTCCATCCACTGCAAACAGACAATAAAAAGCCCATATTATACCAATTTTGGGGGTTAAGAAACAGCCCTGTGGACATCAGGGACCTCAAAGCCTGTAATTACAGCCTGTATCTCGAACAACCTGGTTTCAGTTGTGCTCCCTCCTCCCCTCCTGTATGGGGACGTGAACCTCGCATGTTAGCTGACTCCACTTGAGAGCATGGAAGTGTCATAGTGACATAGTACAGAGTCTGTCTGCATGTAGTTTTGCATAACCGTGCCGGTCTTACATAAACATTATGGGCAGGATTTTGGACCATTCAGACACTGGTTTAAAGAAAACGCATTGATATTTAAATATTAATTTTAAAAATAAAATCTATAACAGTATAGGCCATTTTCTGTCAGTTTGTTGCTTGTAGACTTTAAAATGGAACAAGCCTGAAAGGTGACACACATACAGAATTTCATGGGGAGCGTCTCTGAGTGCTTTTACACCTACTGGCTTTAGAACATTAAGAACTAAAGCAAGTTTGTTTCCCTTTATCGTGCGGAGTCCTACAGAAAAAAAACAGGGCCCCATTATTGTTACTAAAATCCTACGCAAGCTCGGGTAATTTAGCCAGTGTAAGATATCAGTAACAATTACATTTAAATTGTAATGTAAATTTGGAAATACATTTCAACTTGAGAGCTAACATCCCTCTAACTCACTGTATGAAACATGACATATCTAGTTCACCGTGGCCAGTAAAGAGAAGCCAAAATGCTGAAGACTTCAAACTGAATGCTTAGACATAGACAAAAGTGAGAGTGACATTTGTAACGGGTCCACCACAGTGGCACAACTAGCAACAAGAAATGGAGCAGGATTTGAGAGCCATGACAAAAGTCAACTGTGGTCCACTTGCATAATGAAAGCAAAACAGCACTTTATTCAAAGGCTGCTGCATAGTGAAGATGAAGCTCACTTTTACAAAAAGAGTGTAGAGGCTTAATAAGCAGTGATCTGATTAAGATTTATTTGGTTTATATTATTCAAAAGAAATTGTTAATAAAAAAAATGTGTTGCTGTGCTACCAACCTAATTTTATTATAGTTTTGCTATAATGTTCATTAAATTGTCCTGTGAAAAAGTCACACATAAAACAACGAATGTGTTGAAAGAAAACATTTTTTTCATTTCTATTCAAAACCTAAAACACAAAGTGTGTAAAGAAATAAAGGAGAATCAGAAACCATGGCAAGTAGAGAAAAAGTGCAGATCTGAGCCACTGACTAAAAGACAGACGCCTTCTGAGTAGATACCTGGACAGTGGACATTGGTTGTACAGATGCGGATCTGGCGTCCCTCTCCAGGACACTGTTTGCCTCCATGTTTGGGAGTAGGGCTGTCACATCTCCTGACTGACACCTGAGACCCCACACCACAGGTGATAGTGCAGGGGGTGTAGGAAGACCAGGAACCCCAATGTCCATCCACTAATGTAGAGAAAGACAATTAAAAGCTGCTCTGAGACAGTGAGAGGTTGTCATACTGCCTCCTGGGCTCTGAGTGAAACCTGGGAGTTGTTATTGTAACTAATCTGTAATCTGTAAATTGTTATAATCTCTAAGTGGAGAAGCAGAGAAGAGTAGCAGTGTTGTACTGGAGCAGACAGACAGGTAGACAGACAGGTGTACCTGGGCAGTAAGGGAGGTGGTTGCAGTTCTCGGTCTGACTGTTGTCACCAGGACAGGGTCTGCCAGCTGGACTGGATGAAGGAGCTGGATTATTGCAGGACCGGTAGCGAGTCCTGGTGGGAACTTTATTTTGTGGGATGCATGAAGCGGAACACTCACTCCAACTGGACCAACCGGACCAGAACCCATCAACTGTTTGGAGACCACAGAGATATCCTTGTTATTCTCTATTTTCCTGTAGCAACTCACACCCACTTGTGTTTTTAGTGTATATCTGAAGGATCCAAACATTTATGCAACAGAAGGCAGACTCATCCCCAGGTTCCGCTTTTTCACAACAGAATCCGAAACCAATGCAACATTAAGTTACTAAAGTTAGTCACGGTGGAAAACCGTGACTAACTGGACAAACTGAAATTTTCTGATACTGCGTCTCAGAGAAAGGAATGCGGGGTATTATTTAGTACTTTGCTTTTTGGCAACATAAAAAAACACTTGCAAGCTCACACATCAGTGCAACCGCTTCCCCTGTGATGGAAAAACCTGAACTGAAACAGCAGAAATGTTGATGCATCAGAAAAAATGTTCATTAATCATTTACTTGTTCCTAATTTTATCTTTCCCTAACTGAGCAAACCAGAAACGCTAAGATACAAAGGCGGGGAAGAGCAGTGGGACACATAGTGGGAGATTTACTTTGAGGCCTGTTTGGATGTTGTAGGTAGAGAAATTAGGTCATGTTTTGTTTCTCGATGTGTATCTATGTTACCAGGACATGGACTCTGGCAGACACTGGTCTCTGCGCTCGGTCCGTCACAGAAACGACCCCCATATTTAGGCGGTGGGCTGTCACACTTCCTGGTTGACATCCGCAGCCCCATTCCACAGGTGACGGAACATGGCTGAGGTGGAGACCACGGCCCCCAGTTGCCATCAACTGCAGAAACAACCAATCACAACACTTAGCAGTTTTCATTGAAGACTTTAAAATTTTATGTGAATCTTATGTCGTCACATCTCACCTGGACAGTTAGGGAGCTCGCTGCAGGAGTGCGTCTCGGATTCGTCTCCAGGGCAACTGTCACCAGGTGGCACCGTGTCGCTAGACGGGATGGGGTTGGTGCAGAAACGGTATCGCATTTTGGTGGGACCGTCTTTGCCGTGCTCGTTGATACACAAACCAGAACACTCAGCCCAATCGGCCCAACTAGACCAACCACCGTGGACTGAGGTGGAGAAAACATCAGCATCAGAGACAGGTGGAGGGTGAGGTAGGTGGACAGAGAGACAGGCACACTAAGAAAGAGACAGGGGGAGAGACACAGACAGGTGGATCACCTGGACAGGCGTTTTGCGGTGCACAGCTCTCAGTGTCCTCTGAAGGTCCGCTGCAGGCGGAGCGACACTCAGCAGAACTGGAACAGCCTCTCACTCTTTTCCTGACTCCAACTCCTCCACAGGTGACGGAACAGGGCGACCAGGCGCCCCACGGCTCCCACCCCTGAGCTACACAAACAGAAATATAAAGCACTTAAATCTAAAGGTATGTGATTAATGTGTGCACACACCCCTGTCCTCACAACTTCAGGTCTTGGCTGTTGGGTGTTCAGCTGGACTCAGGGTCCAAGTTAAAATCAGGTTTAGGGTCAGGTTCAGGTTTGGGATGCAATGTCTTCTCCTTTTCTGTCTGTCTGTTTCTGCTCAGAATTCCATCTGAGCAGTTTGAATCCCTGAGGAAAATTTAATCTTGAAACCTAAGGACAAGCGCATATGAGCACGATGTGTGGAAGCTGATCTCTACTGATAAAAGAGGATGTGAAATTCCAGCTCACAGACAATTAAAAACAAACATCAGGGTGAAACACATTTGGTTCTGAGCTTTACTTTACCAGCAAGTATAGATTCAAAGTTTCCAATCAGAAGAGGAAAAATATGTTTTTCATTGAGTTTCTTGTGGACAATCTCAACCAGATCAATTAATTCATCCAAGAAGTGAGAAATTAGGTGTTTAAATGCTTGACTGAACATTTTAAGGTTTAAATGTGTGTACCATCGCAGCAGGTCCCGTTGCACGACTCTGTCTCCAGTTTGTCCTTAGGGTTTTCACACTCTGCTTCACCGATGCCGTAACATGTCCTTCGTCGCTGCCTCACTCCCTCCCCACACAGAGTTGTACACTGAGACCATGATGACCAGGGAGACCAGGCCGGAGGACTGGAAACACACATACAACAGACTCACTGAGAGAACAGCGTACACAGCAAATAAAGTGCAAGTGAACTTTGATTTCCAAATTTGGATTAAATGAAATATCTCAGTTTGTGTCTCTGTTTTATGTTTGTGTGTGTGTGTGTGTGTTTGTGGTGTGTGTGTGTGTGTGTGTGCACTGACCCGCAGGACTGACACGCTCCGTCTGTCGTCTCATAGCCGTAGTGAGGGTTCTGGCAGCAGTCGTCTTCATCCACCTCACCAAGCTCTTCATCACACTGACCCGAGATCAGGTCAAAACGTGCAAAACACTTCACACACTCTGCCAATACACACAAAGAGTTTTCATATAATGTCACATTCAAAATACATGGAAATATTTGATCCAGTCAGAGGATCAGGACTGAGTTATTAACTTTCAGTTTGTGAGGTATTTATTCATTATGAACCAAGTGTCTGCAGGTCGTCAGTAATCCAGGTCACGGTTCCATCAGTGACAGTCAGCTTTGTTTATGTACGTATTTGAGCATGGTTTCCTGGATTTCGACACAGGGTAAAGTTTCTTCACGTTTCCCATCATATGTTGCACAATTTTCAGAAAAAAGTTTACTTATAAACACACAGTTAGTTTCACTTCTTGCTGCAGGAACGTGAACTTCTCTGTGTGCAGATCTGCGCTGCGGTTAACCAAAAGTGAAATGAACTCAGAGAGTTGGATCAGATGGAGCGATGGGCAGACAGCTGCCGTGTGCATGTCACAGTTACCTCCTGTTATTATTACCATTCTGCTCTTTTCTGCACAGTAGCTGATGGGAACAGGTCACCTCAGTGATGCTCACTGTGCAGGGACGCTGAATCTAATTTAATCCAGTACTAAAGCTCTCTCATAGTAAAATGTGAAGGGGGCTACTATTTGTACTGTTGTATGCCAACTACTACTGTTCAACTACTGTTGCTTTAGTTCTATTAAGACTCTGTGTTTTGTTCAAAGCTGTCGCTACTTTACAGAAAAGATCACCATCACGACTGTTACTAAAAAAACAAAACAAAAACAAAAAAAACTTTTTTGCACTTGGATCTACTGAAACGGACACACTTCTTCTGATAGTGCTTTGCTATTAAGTTTTTCTCCCGACTTAGATTTTTGCTGCTTTGTACATCACTTGTAAGTCGCTTTGGATAAAAGCGTCTGTAAATGACTAAATGTAAATGTAAATGTACTAAACCAGTGTTATTTGCATGTGCTAAGGAGTTTTAATGTAAAATGTTTAACACGTTTGATTTAAAATGAGATTCAGATACTAGATTTTTTTTTGCAAACCCAATGCAGGAGTGAAAAGAAGAAATGCTAAAGAAACCATCCTCATTCGTGCATGAGCTCTTCACCAAGTCAAACATTGTCCTACAGTTTCAAGATATCCTGCAAACAAAGTTAAATTGAGACTGACCTGAACGCTCTACAGAAGCCATCAGCAGAACCAGAACCAGCAGAGCCTTCATCCTGCTGCTGCAGCAAACACCTGGAGTCAGAAAACAAACTGATTTCTGGTTTCCTTCAAACTTATATTTCCAGCACTGACCCTCCCTCTGACCCTGTGTTGCCCCCGGGTGTATGAATAAGGGAACTATGGAGCAAACAGCTGGTTCCCGTACGGTAAACGGTTCAGGTTTCTGGTCATGTTCACTGTGGACTTAACAGACACGTAGAACTGGTGGTGAAGGATCATGTGCACAGAGCGAATATAATGTCCACTGAGATGACAAAAACAAGTTTATGTGTTTGCAATTAAACAGAATTTCAAGTAAAGTTCATCAACCTCCAAACTGATATGTCGCAACAGTTAATCTGCCTCTGCTCGCATGCACACATTCCTCCTCTATCAGCAGTGGACTGTTGGACCACTAGTCTTAAATGCATCATTTGAAGGGCGACGTCACTGATTTTCACTTTAGCTTCTGTGGTTCTAGTTTGGGGAGAAGATAAGTTACATTGTCTGTCTTTTTTGCTTTATTTATTTGCATCTCTATTAGTGGTTACTAATAGAGAGAGTCCCCACAAGCAAATATTACATCATAGTACAAAAGTACAAAATTCTACAACAATAAAAGTTGTCATATCCTAGTGCAAAATAGAAAACTAAAAATAAAAAGATACATTGCAGTTCAAAATATATACAATTAAAACTGTACATAAAAGAAAAATAACCAATCAGAGGATATACTAAACCTACTACTAATAAAAGTATCAAAATAAACAGTTTTCTGTATATTCTGCCATTAAGTATTTCTTAAGAACTTTTTAAATTTTTGAGTTTTATTTGTTGAAAGATGTGTAATAACCGATGGCAAACCATATTTTAATTATTCGGTACGTAGCTGTTTTTAAATTGGAAGTAAAAAAAGACAAAAGCAGGGAAACAATCATCCTGCCCTTCACAAGGTTTTGTGCATCCTTATATTAATTGTAGTTTAAAGTGAATCAAGCTACACAGTTCTTAGTTTGGATTAAATTAGATAACACTTAATTGATCCCCAGAAAGGAAAATGTCACAGCAGCAGAGTGAAAATGATATAAAAAGTTAAAAACAACACAGAATAAATCTAGAAAAGAGTGTAAAAACATCTAATAGTTGAAAAAGCAATAGCAACAACACACAATCCAGGAGGTGAGACACAGTTCAGAGGCAACAAGAGCACTGAAGTGACAGGTGGCTTTACTGAGGAGTCAGATGGCCTTGTTTGCCTGTTCATCCTCTCCAGCTGAAGGACATTATATTAAGAGGTGCCTCCCTGTTTACATCAACGAAGGGTCCAAAACATTAGAAACAACTCTTTATTATAAAATAGTATTAAATTATGACTTTGTAAATGTAGTATTCATGGCAGAGCTGTCGTGTTGGATTGTATTAGATTGTACAGATGGTCATAATGTTATGCCATGTATGATATAATAATAAGTGTAAAACATGTACAGTGGATGTCAATTTGAAAGAAATCACACAAAAAAAAATGAGAAGGATTCTTTGGCGATTGAAGTTTGGATATATCTTCAGTGGATTTTAATTTTTCGTAACTTTAATTCTTCGTGTACTAGTTTGGTTTTTGCATGTTTCAATTATATAGTTGATAAAGCTCATATTCAACTTTCCCTGAAACAAAAATCTCACAGATAGAGGATGCATGTTGTCGGGAGAATAGACTTAGACGAAAAACAACTGATTGAGTTTATTAGGACCTACCTGCAACTAAGTCAATCTAATACAGTCCTGCAATAAATCCTCTTTCATGAAAGTGATAATATTCACTTTTTAATCCGAATGCGGCACATTCACATTTGGGAAGTAGTTTACAAATCAGCTCATGGAAAATAAATAATTGTATATTATTAATAATTCAGTTTGTCATATGCATCACCCTAAATGAGGACAGATACTGTGCAATAACACAACAACAGCAACACACAGTTTAATTAAATCTGCTGACATTGTGGTTTTCACTTCCTCTTACCGTTTATTTATGTAATTACAACGGTTGCATTCACAGTTGTGGGATCACTGTCACTGTGTTGGTGGTTGACATGAAAACCAACATGAAGCAGGAGTTCAGAGAGCTACCAGTGAATTTAGAGTTGGTTTCACTGTGAATCTTTAAATAACAAATCAGATTTTGCTCAATTTTTGATCAGACAATGAATCAACCAGTTTTCATTGTTTCAGACTCTATGCAAGCTACACTGACACAGTAAATTCTTTTCTTTCCTTTCTTTAATGAGAGAGCAGCTGCAACAGGCAAAACAATTTCCCTCTGGGATTAATAAAGTTTTTTGAATCTTGAATCTTGAATCTTAATACATAAGTTGCTGCACTGCAACACTTGTACTTCATCCAACAGGGGCAGCAAACGTCACTTCTTCGGTCCCTGTCAGGTTAGAAATTAAACTGACTAAAAGTTGCTACTGTGAGAAAAGAAAAAGTAACTGAAGATGCTTCATTTATCATGAATAAATCCTAAAGCTGATGTGAATAAAATGATGGAAGGTACAACCTAGTTCTAAATTTTATATTATACATTTTAAAAAGTATCTTTGCCACATTGATGTGTGGAGTTTTATCTTTTACTCAGCCACGTCTCTCATCTCTTCCCACTGTTGTGCTCGCAGCCTCCTTCCACAGGGGGGTGGTGTGCACCTGTGGAGCCTGTGGGAATGTGGGAGTTTATATTTGGAAGTTGAGTCATGGCAACTGGACTGGCCTCCTGTTAGGTCCAAAAGTTTTACTACTCATCCAAGTAGCTTCATCAGTCTGAGTGTAGTTGGGCAGAGACCACAAATTTATCTCCCCGGGTTGGTTAAACTTCACTCTGGCCAATTGAAGGGCTGGTGTGACAAGATGTAACAGTCACACCACTGTCAATCCCTCCTACCCCCTAAAGTGGTCGTTAGGTGTGGTCAACCTGATGAATGTACGAATTGGGCCTGATTTTTCTGAGGATGGATGAAAGGGTAGCATGATAAGGTCTCCTCCTCTGTTGAGAGAGGGGGTATTACTCTGCTTTCCTCAATTAATTAAAATAGGATCAAAATCTATGACAAAACTCAGACCTACAGAACTGTAAGTGCAGCAACCTACCAAGAAAGTGACTGAATTAACCCTTTAGTTGTTAGCAATGAAAAAGTGAGTGGATACAGACAAGTTAAACTAAACTTTTAAAATGGAGGAAATGTGTTTTATGAACTCATTTACCAGATGTGCTGTGAAGTGCAAATAGAGGTTTGATGGTAATAATATAACAGAAATGGATGCTAATTATTGATAATATATATATATCAAACATCTATTAACAAAAGGTGGAGCTGATTATACATAAACTACACACAGAAAGATATTTAATAGTTAAAAAACCACTGCACCACCGTGCTGCCCTCTTTGTCAATTAGTCAAAAGCATTTGTCACAAATCAGTACTACAAGTGGACTCAATGACAACTCGGGACTGTGGCTTACTAAGACACTGGAGACAGATGTTCAACAGGAAAGTGTTCACATTCGTCTTCCATGTGCTCTACAAAACAACGTCTCACAAGCAGAGTTTTATCACACACAAGGTTCAGCACAAGTCAGATAAAGGGTTCAAGGTTTAATTTTATTAAAATCGAAACACACACAGAGTAGTAGAGTGAATTAACTCAATATCTGAATTAATAACATCATTAATGTGTTTTTTGTGTTTTTTTCAATATGCCATTTGTATATTGAATCACAAATTGCAACAGTGTCCACAAGATAGATAAACTTTATTGTCATTGCAACATTATAAAATGGAATTAAGGTGCCGGACAGTCTGTGCAATATATTAAAAAAAAATAAAATAAAAAAATAAAAAATCAAATCAAAATAAATACTTCAATTACAGTATAAAAAAAAACAAACAAACATCAAGTAAAGAACCACGCACACCTGACCAGATTAAATGTATCAGACACAACCCACACCCACACAGTAAGCATTCTGTCACAGTTCCATTTATAGCCCATTTTTTACAGCATTTAATGTGGTTATTGAACCTGAACCTTCTCCCTGATGGCAGCAATTGAAAGACAGAGTGTCCAGGGTGTGAAGAGAAATTGCAGTAAGACTTTTACTCCATGTAAAAATGTATATGGATGTAAATATGGAATATGTGTGAGAAACATGAATGTGAACAGAATTCACTGAGTTTTTGTTTGTTTGTTTATTGTTGTTGACTGGAAGTTTAAACGATGATGATCCGTTCTGTGAAGAGTTGTTCTAGTACGCAGCCCAAAGCCAGTTAGAACTTTGAAATCAGACACATGAACACTGTATCCACAGAGTGCCTTCTTAGAGGAGAGGTGGGGTACACCCAGGACAGGTCGCCAGTCCATCGCAGGGCCACACCTACGGTATAGTCCTACACTTACGGGCAATTTAGAGTCTCCAGTTAACCTGACTGCATGTCCTTGTACTGTGGCCAGAGAGAACCAACGCAAAGGTGTTCATTGTTGTGTAATGATTCACTTGTTCATCTGCTCCTCACATCTGATAGTAGAGTGTCTTCAGCCTTTATGCAGGGGCGCTCTTGGATAGAAACGGTTAGAACCCTGGTTATGCGTTCACATACCACAGCGTTCTCAAGGAGAAATCTACCTAAAGAAATCAGGTTTATCTAATCCCCTACCCTGATTATGGAAACCAGGTTTCCCCTAATATAATCATAGTAGAAACACTGCATCTGTGTCTCACACCAGAGATGCTGCTGGACTGTGGACCTGATGCCTCATGTTATGTTTGAATAAGACTCGCAGGCCAGAGTGTTATCATATGTAAAACAGTGTAGCACGTTAAGCTGAAGTACAGCTGTGTCAATCATCACAGCTGTGCTATTTTGGAAAAAAAACTAAAATGATGAATGTTACTGAGAGATGCTGCTACTGACTGATCACCATTCTTACTAATGGTTATAAGTTTCTAACTTGACAATTAATTACTGAGCATAGTCTGTATAAAAGGTAAAACACCATGTCACACAATAATTTGTGCCAAATTATTAATTTGTAAACTTAATAGATATGTTTATTGTTATTATGTTAAACTACTGAAATGCATGCTGGGTATTTTTAAATACTTGACAGTATATTTAAGTATAAGTATACTCCAAGTATTCTTAGACTTTTCTATATACTTGACAGTTTACAGCAAGTGTACTTAAATACTACTGTGTGTAGTTTACCTCTGATAAGAACATAAAAAGTAAACTGAAAGTATACTTACTCATTTCTTTAGTTTAAAAGAGGTTTGGCTCAGCAAAGGCAGGGTGTTAGCATGCTTTTGGTCCATTAGGAGGGAAGTAGCATCTTTTTTGGCAGAGTTAAGAAATCAGAGAAACACAAAGTTCTCTAGATGCAATTGGTTGATCTCTAAGCAGATGTGGACCTAAAAGATCAGTTTGTGAGAACTGACCCTTCCACTTTCTGGATCCAAATAGTCCCTGAGACAGCTTTCCCAGGTCTGAATAAAGTAGCTCTATACATCCTGACCATGTTTGGCTCCAAACACAACTGCAAGGCAGCTTTTCCCACTATGGACATAATCAAAACAAAATATCATTCCAGACTCACCAATTAGCAAATCCTGGACAAGCTAGAGCTGAATTCTCTCACTGAGCAATAAGTGGAGGAGTTGAATATAAGAGGGGGAGAACATGAACCTCTAAAACTGTTCAATTGTTAAGATGTGTTGAGATTTATTATCTGTAAAATTTGTTGAGATTGTTCAGTCAAGATAAAAACTGAAATATGGAAATTCTTTATTCTACATTCAAATTTTATTGTATTTTTCACATTTTTTCTCTTATTTTGATATGCAGCCCTACTTTTATTTAGTAAATGAGAAAATATTATATATACTGGCAGTCATACATACAGTATATGTTCAATTCTATCTTATGTGACAGTAATTGTCAAAATGTTTTTGAATTTATTTAATATGACAGCAAGTTTGTCATGTTTCTGTATGTTAATAAGGAGCCTGAATGCAGCCAGACAAGGAGAATGAGTTGTTACGGTTTTATTGCAAAGGATAAAAGTCGGGGTGGTGCAGACAGGTGGTTTAATGCCAGAAACTGGAAAACTGTAGGGACAGGTGAGTAATGAGGGAACCTGGGACAAGGCAGGTGATGGAATGCAAGAACGGAGAAGGTGAGGGGATTCAGGAACCAGGACCTGGAGCTGGTGAGTGAAGGCTGGAACCCAGAACGGACAAGTGCTGACTGGAGCAGGCGAGTGCAGACTAGGATAGACTAAGATGGTAGGAACCCAAAGAAAAGCTTTAGTGGAAAAACTCAGATACAAATGAAATAACCCAAAACAAAGCTCAGCGTGATGTAAACAAACAACCGAGTGAAGTTGCAGAAGACAATCCACAAGGTCTATATGCAGATGAACCGACAAACTAGTGTGTGAGGTGAAGCAGGTTTTAAAGGGACTGGTAATTACAGATGAATTAAGGCTGAGAGTGATTAGTGTGTCGGAGTAAGTGCAAGGAGAGAGAGAGAGAGAGAGAGAGAGAGATCATGAGACCATATAAGGAGGAGGAGATCAGAGAATGTGTGTGTGTGTCAAGAGAGACTGGAGGGTCATGTAGAGAGGAAAAGGCGAAAGGGGAGAAGGTAGACAGGGTGAAAACCAAAATGAACTGGTAACCGGGGCATGGATCGTCACACAGTTATTGATTACACGCAGATGTTGATACAACTACTAGGCTACTTAAATATGTATCACACTAAACAGTTGGACATTATGATCTCCTGAACTTTTGCTTCAAGAATTCTCTTTAAATTTTAGTTGAATATCCCTGAGCTAAGCTTATGTTAACATAATAGGTCTGTGAAGTCAACTGATAATTAACTCAATGCACTTAGTTTGTGGTCTGCTCTAGTCTGAGGGTGATAATGAATTAACTATTCTATGGAAATAACACAAGGATCCACTAGCTACTCTCTGTCAATAACACATGTTACTCTGTGTCTGTGAAACTGTTATTTAATTACTTATATCTCCTTATTTAATGTTGTGGTGTTTGTGTGTTCTCCAGTACAAATATCTGTCAATAAGATTTTCACAATGTGAGAATTGTCAGGAGTTGGTTAAGGACCCAGGAAGCAGTCAGACCAGGTGAGTGAGGTTGTTAAGAGTTTTATTATTAATGAAGGCAGTGGAGATGATGCAGCAGATGGTTGTGGACTAGGAACCGGAGGAACAGAAGAATAATCGGTGGTACCAGAAACGAAGCAGACGAGGGAAGACCAGAACCAGGGACGGAGCAGATGAGGGATGCCAGGAACCAGGAACAGATGGGTGACAGACCAGAACCAGGAACAGGCAGGTGAAGCCCAGAACCCAGGGATGGTGGGTGGAGCCAAGAACTGAGGCAGGCTGATGAGGGCCGGGGCCAGGAAAAAAGGAGCAGAACCTGGAGCTGGAGAGTGCAGAGGTGGGGAGGTGCAGAACTGGATATGGAGTGCTGATACTTAGACTTAATTATATTACAGTTGCAGCATTTTTTTATTATAAAAACTGGAACAACTTTAAACACTGTGATCAGATGATGTTCCCTTTCTGACAGTGACAAAATTAAATATACAGGAGACTATTGCTCATATCAAAAAATAAACATAAAACTGGCCAGGTAAACAAGTAAAGAATGGCACTGCCACTGAATTTGGCACCATATTATAGTGTACACTAGTAATAGCCACAAATTACATTTTAAATCACTAACTACACTACATGTTTAACTGTCCAAAAACTTGAAATATGCAATGATACAGTTTGGACTTACATCACCATTACTTACATCACTAAGTAATTGTTCTAATGTACAGTCGTACAATGCATTAAGGACACTGGCAGCAAAACAGGCTCAACATGATGCTACCACTACTGTGCTTAACAGTAGGTACAGTGTTGTTAGTGTTGAATGTCTCACATTTAGTCTTCAAACAAACCCCTTTATGCATGTAGAGTTTAGCCTACTTGTTGCTGCTAATTGTGTTGATTTTGGGTCTACTGAACAATCCTCATAGATATAAAGTCCCTTTGAACAACATCAAACTTGAAATGAAGATTTGTGCTGCAAAGCAGCTTTTATTTTATTATTATTATGATTAGGCTATCAACTTTGCTGACAAGGTTTTGGTAAATTGGTAAAAACTTAACAAGCTTAACCCTCAGGGCACCTTGGGTACCAAACATGTACATTTTTCTTTCAATATATCAGTCAGTTTAAAAGCTAATTGTATGAAATTTTTAGGATGTGTTTTTTTTATAATACATTTTTAAATTCCATCATTGTTTTTATTGTATGGTGTATAGAATAGGAGATTTGTACATATACCTACACATAAGCACCTCGTGCCCAATTTGTTCCATTGACTCCTATTATAACCACATATTTTTGATATACTGTAATCCTGACATTTTATAATGCTTTCCCCATGAACACCTGGTCAATCTAAGCCTCAGGCTTCAAAATATAGGATTCGTTTTTTTTTGGTGTAATGACCCCCCTAAACCACCATATGGCACAGACAGTTTCTATAGAGGCCTGGTTTTCTTACCCTGCAAAATGCATGGCCATAATAACAGTGAATGTGAAGTGTGTGTGTGTGGAGGGGCTGTGTGGTGTGTCTGTATGTGTGTGTGTGCGCGTTTGTGCGTGTGTAAAATTCAGGTCACTGAAATTACAGTGATCAAAGGCCAAAGGGGATCTGTTTATAAAATAGATGAGTAAAAGTGATTGAGTATATATTTTATCTGTGTGTGTGTGTGTGAGTGAAATTTGAGTCATGAAAGCCCAAAGGAGGTTTTCTTGATCATAGAGAACCTCCTCTCTCCTACTGGATGTGTAAACATGCACCTGTAGACACAGCATGTTTACACAGGAGCATGTTTGAAGTATAGGAGAATAGTTTACAGCTTGTCTGGCTGCTCATTTCTCCAGAAGACAGCAAAGTGTGAATTGGAAGAGACTTATGAGAATCCAGGAGGCTGTTGCTGCAGTGTTGCTCCTCTGAGGAGAGTAAGAGTGTTGGCAGCAGCAAAGACACATCAGGAGGATCAGAGGAGGAGTTCCTGCAGGAACAGAGGGGTCCTGCAGCTCAGAGCAGGAGGAGCAGGATGAGGAGGAGGGAGAAGCTCTGTGGTCTGTGCTTTGTGCTGCTAGTTGTAAAGAAAA
>OMLM01012302.1:0-21776 GCA_900302695.1 Helostoma temminkii
GAATGTTGTTGTTATTGGTTTTGTGATCTGCTGTTCTTTTCTCTCTTTCTCTCTTTCTTTCCACTCACCCCAATTGGCCGAGGCAGATGGCCGCCCACCTTGAGCCTGATTCTGCTGGAGGTTTCTTCCTCTCCCCTGTTGCCTAGTGCTTGCTCAAGGGGGATTTGTTGGGTTTTCCTTTTTATTTAGTTGTATTGCAAGGTCCTAAACCTTGCATTGTAAAGTGCCTTGAGATGACTTTTGTTGTGATTTGGCGCTATATAAATAAAATTGAATTGATTTGAATTGAATTGATGCTGCCACCACCGTGTTTCACAGTGGGGATGGTGTGTTTGTGGTGATGTGCAGTGTTTGGTGTCCGCCAAACATAGAGTCTTGTCTGATGGCCACAAAGCACTATTTTGGTCTCATCAGACCAAAGAACCTTCTTCCACTTGACCATGGAGTCTTTCACATGCCTTTTGGTGAACTCAGGTTATGAGTTTTCTGCAACAGTGGCTTTCTCCTTGCCACTCTCCCATAAAGCTTCAACTGGTGAACACCAAATATCTGGACCTGTGTTGGATTATTTACATTCATTTACATCAATAAAACCAAAGAACTGGTGGTGGATTTCAGAAAGAGCAGAAAGACCCCAGTCCCACTCACCATCCTGGGAGAGGATGTAGAGATAGTGGAGTCATACAAGTATCTTGGAGTCTACATCAACGACTAACTAGACTGGTCAAACAACACAGATACTCCATACTAAAAAGGACAGAGCAGACTGTTCTTCCTCAGGAGGCTTTGTTCCTTCAACGTGTGTAGCAAGTTACTGATAATGTTTTACTCATCTTACCCATGATGAACTGTGGCAGATGGGAGCCTCATTTAGCCACAGACAGATTCCACCAAAAAGCAAGACAGAATGCTAAAAGCCTTCTTTTGTGATCACGGCCATAACACTGTTCAACAAGATGTGTGCACCATGTCAACAATAATTCAAACATTTTTCATTGCTTGTCATTTTACTCATGTTTCATGTTGCTGTAAGATGAATTTCTCCATCGAGGATCATTAGTCCAACCTTAGCATTTTATTAGACAATGAACAACAAAACCAACCAAATTAAACATGAACTGTATTCTTTTCTCCCAAGGTGATCTTACTGGCGATAACAACTCCTGCTGCTTTCTGCACCTGCATTTTTTGAAAACTGAAAGCTGAACGTCTTGACTTCACTCACATCTCTAACGTTTCATTTCAAATTCAGTGAGGCGGTGTACAGAGGACAAAGATATGTATCTTCATTCAACAACTGGTGAATGTGACTGTTTACTGATGGACACTTGAAGTCATAGTGGTTGTCAAGATGATGTGAATGTCAGATCTGAATCATTACTGCTGAGTACCAGAGCTGCATGTCTTTGGACTATAGGAGGAAGCTAGAGTACCTGGAGAAAGCCCACTCAGATATGGGAAGAACTCCACACAGAAAGGCACCTGGCTGACCAGTGAATTTGACCCGAGGTCCTTCTGTTAACAGATATCCAAATAATCTAAATAATAGTAAAAGTAGCATTGAAGTCCTCATAATACTATATTAACACAGCACAACAGAGATCATAATTCTCCTACTTTAGCTTCCCTCCATTTCCTCTCCACTGTCACCTAGTGCTGTTCGAGGTGCTTTCCCCTCAAACTTCTTTCCCCTTTTACTTTTTTCAGTTCTGTTTTCAAGCACCCATTGTCGTGGTATATGCATTTTCTGTGTTGAATGTCATCCAAGTTCAGATACAGTAGAACCTCTGACATCTTAACTTCAATTTTGTTATAAATCTTAGACCACTTGGCATTATGTCATTAAGATCAATCTTTTCATCAAAAGCTTTGATCACACACTCTCTTACATTTAGACTCGAGTCCAGAAAACCACTTAAGAATGACTTTATTTGGTTTATTGGCTTCATAAAGTTCAGGGACAGCATACAGTTACTGCTCTCCAGAAGGCAAAATTAAACAAGTAAACAGGGTAAGTGACTCTAATCCATACATGAATAACATCTAATACAGCTTGGATGTTGAGTTAGCATATCTTTAAAACAAACATTTTCAAGGCAATATTTCCTCTGCAACAAGGTTAGTTACAGAAATGATGCTCTGGGCAAGAATCCTCGTTCTTAAGAGCTCTTCTTCTCCTCGAATATGATATTTGCTGTGGCTTTCTTGGCTGTGAATCAATACACACAAATATCTTGTTAATCTCAAGATTTAAAAAAGGAAAAAAAGAAAAAAAAAAGATAACCCTTATAGTCCCACAGTGGGGAAATTCATTTTGGACAGGCTGCCCTTTGAGGTGCCAAGGGTCAGGGGTTTCGGTGGCTTGTCCAAGGATACACAGACACAGGAGGACTGGGAATCAAACTTGCCAACTCTCAGGTTGAAAGATGAGTGCCCTACCAACTGCCGCCCCTAACTACAAACAAGAAAGAATTTCCAACAAAGCGTAAGCTGTGTTAATGTGAAAATTGGTGAACTCAATCTGCAGAGTCTTTAATTTACATCTGTCTTCTAAAGTGGGCAGTGATGAAAATACAGTGTGAAAGTTTTAGCACTGTCCTGTAAGGCCTTTCCTGAAAAAGACTGGATCGAAGCATATTGTTCCAGCTCTTCCTTAGTACAACTTTTGCAGCCTCCTGTTTGCATTTGTTCCACCTTTTTTGAGATATGATGCTGCCATCAGTTTCAATATTACCTTATATTTCTTAAAATGGTAACTTTTCTCTGTTTAGATATTTGAGATGTTTGTATGTTCTACTGTGAATCAAACAGCTATGTAAATCATTGCATTGTTTTAACTTTTATGAGAGTGGTATTGTGTGTTCATTTGAGGTGGAGACACATTCTTGATTTATTTTTGTTACCTCAAAAATAACAGATTTATGTTGTTCCGAACACTCTATTAAAAGCCGTTTTGGTAAAAGCTGGTATTTTGGCTCCATCTAGCACAGACTAAAATTGATATTACAATTCAGTAAATTTCCTGTATTAGTCTCATTTTGTAGAACCGTATTGTTCATATGTATTTTCTCTCCATGCTCATATCCATAATTATAAGGCTGTTCTGTATATTAACTATTAAAACATTAAAATCAAAGTTTAATGCTCCTGCATATGTCTTATTATCATTCAAATGAGAAAATTTAAATGCCAGCTAATAATAGATCATCATCATCAAAATGACGAGAATGAGAAACGCAAACTGCAGTGAGTGGTTTGGTTCTCATGTTTAGTCACCATTAAACATCAAATTATACGGCTTCCTCTTTAGGTTCATTCTTTATTTATACTTTTCTTTTGTAATACTTTATCGTAATACCCCGACATACAAATGCAATATATAGTCAGGCTCTGTTTACAGTAACAGTTGCTCACCCTCATCTTTTATCCTGTCAGCAGCGTCTGACGCCTTGTCCTTGATGTTCTTCACCACATCGTCAATCTTGGCTTCATTCTTGAGGAAAAATGGTCGAATGATGCGGTTATAAATCTGGACTGACCCATTGGAAGGGGTTGGAGCCATGCACCACAGCAGAAAGGCACACTGGGAAAGAAGACAGGATACAGGTATTGCAGTTACATTACAGGCTGTTTTGCTCAGACTACTGTGTAAGTTTAATAAAAAATTGCAATTATACCATACCACCTACATTTTCACAGAAAGACAGCAGATATGAAACATGTGCCACATAAGTAAAATAAAATAAATGTGTGACCTTAATATGGGGAACCATCAGAGAAGTTCAATTCAGTTTATTTATATAGTTGCCAATTCACAAGCAAAGTCATCTCAAGGCACTTTACAATGTAAGGTTTAGTTCTGAGAGTGAAGTGTTCTCTAATGGTTAGAGAGCTCTAAGAGAGCTATAAAGGATGACTAATAATAGTCATTAATAGTTATAATTAATATAGTCAGTGTCAAGTGCCACATCTTTTAATTCTCTGTTTTTTGTGTAAAAACGTGATGATCGTAACAGGTCCTGGCATTAGGAAGATACAACCTCAGATAAACAAAAACATATACGTTTTTTCACTGTGACATTATTTATTGAACTAAAATAAAACCATTCTTTTTTACAACATTGCTTTAGTTCATTGAGGGTTTTAAGCATTTGCTTATGCACAGCCCTCTTAAGGTCCCACCGCAGCATTTATGTTGGGTTTGGACTTTGACTAGGCCAAATTATAAAAACCTTGATTCTGTTAATTCTCAGCCATTCTGATATACATTTACTGTTTTAAAAGTCTGTTATAGTAAATTCAAAAGGTCAGATTAAAGAGGGTTTGGGGATAAATACAAATGTTCAATTTGAAAAGAGCGATTGGGTTTATTTACATTGTAGGTGAAACCAATGGAGTCTAATGTAAACCTCCACATGGATATTACAGTCACCCACTATAATGACTTTATCTGTACTAAGAACTAAATCAAATAGAGAAGTCAGAAGATTCAGGAGGAGGACTGAGGACAGTATAAAATAACTAACAGAACTGTTTTTTGAGTTTTCCAGTTTGGGTGTGAGATGCTAAGAGAGAAATCAAATATCTCCCAAATAAAGTGCATGATGGGGTCCCCATTATAGATTATTATATGTTGATTTTATTTGTGATTATCAGCACTTACAGATTTCTAATCATTTGTAAAAATCTACCAGTTTCACAGGGAAAGAGGATGTGAAAAATATTAGAAAGTGAAACTCTTTCAGAGAACATAAGAGATGCCCCCTGGTTAATGGGTTTGGGCAGACTTCCAGTCAGAGCAGTAGTTTCTTGGAGCTATTATGTCACAACCAAATAGTGTCCCATGATCTACTTTGAAAAGGATAAAACAACAACATGTGATGATAGACTGCAACAGAGCTCAAGAGAAGTTTGGGAGGAATTAAACATTGACAAAAGCTACAGCCGTGTCATGTACAGCCTTTTGGAGGAAAAGTATAATTACAGTGGTATGAAGTATTTGCCACCTTCCTGTTTTTTCTTTTAGATATTTGTCACACTTAAATGATTCAGATAATCAAGCTAAATCATGTGTGATCATTTTGGCATCAACTCTGATTAACCATGTTTTTTGGAAAGCTGAGTTTCACTTGCCACACCCAGGCTTGATTACTGCCAGACCTGCTGAACCAAGAAATCGCTTAAATAGAAACTGTCTGACAAAGTAAAGCTAAAAGATCTCAATAAGCAACAGATCATGCTGTGATCTAAAGAAATTCAAGAACAGATGAGAAACAAAGTAATTGACACATATCAGTCTGGAAAGGTTCTAAAGCCATTTCTAAGGCTTTAGGACTCCAGCAAACAATGTTGTGTCATGACCTTAAACAGGCTGTTAATGCTGAAAACCCCTCAAATGTGGCTGAATTACAACAATTCTGCAGGGAAAGTGGGACAAAATTCCTCCACAGTGATTTATTTAATGTGTTGATATTAGTAAATTTGTGTCTGTCTATTAAAATAACACAGTAAAATAAAGAGCACATATTTTATATATTTTAATTTTTAATGTCATGAATCAATATTTCAGCATGATTCTACAGGTGCTGACTCAAACACACACTAGCACAAATGACCACAGTCACATTACCTTTCCCATGTAGTAGAAGGGGAACCAAGAAAGGACGATGTCAGCAAAAAACTCCACCACACTAAAGACTCCATACACCACCCAGTAGGTCAGCCACTTAGTATCATCTTCTTTGGTGGCACTTTCAATGGCCTTAATCCTGGAATGAAGTGGAATAACAGAAGAGAAACAGGTTGAAAGATGAGGCCAGAAGGTCATCTGGTCTTTTCCTGTGCAGGGTAGGGACAGCAGCAAGTGAACAGTGACACGGTGAGTGTCACATCTTTCCTACGTTGGAGAAGGTACATATGCATGACCAGAAGGTTTAAAAATATATTGAATTGATAAATCATCTTTTTTTGAATTTCCGTAAACACAGCCTGAGTGCCGGCACTTTCTTTCTGGTTCTTGCAGGGATAGACCACCCACTGGTGAGTGGTGATCAGCCCACTATGAGATGCTGCCGACATGGCTAGTGGAAGAAAAAAAGAGGAAGAAACAAGATGATGTCCGTGTTGAACTTTCTAATCTTTTAATTGTCTAAACTGAATAGCAATAGACTTTATAGTTACTGTATCACATCAGAGTTAAAAGACATATACGTTTCTGAGTCGTTGCCAGCCTGTCAACAATACCAGCTCTGTGGTCTTCAGTGTCGCAGCTCTAGCAACACTAGCAACGTGCAGCTAGTTTTTCTTTGGCCATGATACAGTATCATGCATCATCGATGCATAAAGTGTAATTTGCCACCACTACAAGTATGTTTGGCAATCTGTCCTTAAATATGTAAAACTCCTGCGGAACACATTGAGTTCTGATTCTAATGGAATGCAGCCTACCCTGAACGTGACATCACCATATCACCATGACCAAAGAGTGACCTTTGCTATGATAATTTTGTGGCAGCAGCTTTATCAGTGGTTGTCTGACCTCCCAAAGCCTCGTTCTCTAACTACCTTCCCATGGACACATTTTTGTTGTCACACCACAACTGACCTCAAGACAATAGTTTGTACCAGTAGCTGCCAGGAGGGGGCACTATTTGACTTATTTTAACTAATTATAACATTGATGGCTTAAGGTAACGTTATGTTTTCAGCATTCTGCATTAGTGTTATTGCTGTTATTGATCATAAGATGGTATTAGACAGAGTCAAATATCAGTATTAAAACTCATCAGTCACTGGAATGTTAACCTCGGGCTACATAAGCAGAATCAACAGCTGCTGTAACTGTTCAATCTACTCCCAGTTATCTTTTATAGTGATGTGTGAATAAGAAGCTGTATGAGGCTGATTGATGAAGTGAGAGCATGCTGCATATTTTAAACAGCATTTCAGATCATGTGTTTAAGCACAGTGACATCAGAGATCTATAAACAAACCTGTTCTGTTCATGCTGTGCTTCTGACAATTAAAAGGTTACACTAGTTACTAGTTACCCCGTTAAAATGTAATCAGTAATCAACTTCTTCATTTTCAGGGCTTTTAAAACAAATGTTTTAAAGTCTGCAAACATTAATAATAACATCCATTAACCATCAGTCCTCAGCTGCTGTCTATCTACCTCCTTTAAAAAGAATGTGCTTGGAACTGGAAGCACTGGTGAACAAGCCTCAGTGGTGTAATCTGTCCAACAGCTTTGCTTAGTCATTGTCACACACCCTTTATTCAGAGTGAACAAAGCCAGAGCTGATGGAAGTGAAGCCTCCAGGGTTTCACACCTCAGGGTCAGTCAGCTCTGAGCTCAGCCTTAAGTTCAGGTTTGTAAAACCTGATTTCAGTGACAGGTGCGGCTTCATAGGTTCTGCTGTGACCAGAACCTATGAAGCTGGAAACAGCGTGTGGGTGTGAACTAGCCAGTGTCTGCCTGCATCAATACATCAGTGAGTTAAAACTTTGAACGTCAGGTTGGTCATATTCCATATTTCATATTTCATATTCCGTATGTGTCGGTACAGGCCCCGCCTCGACACTATGTTCTAAGAATAAAACACTTACGATATGTACGCTGGGTAGAGGAAGCCGATGAGGTTGCACAGCAGAGAGGCTCCATAACCAATGACCAAGTAAACTGCGACGACACCGATAACAGCTGCAATAGATCACCGATGTCAGTGACATTAGCTGGACACACATCACATCACATCACATCACATCAGTGATTCAGATGAACACATCTGTCTTTGCTAGCTAAGCTAAGCCGCACGCTGACTGTGATGCAGTCGATCTCTTCCTGCTCTCGCACTCACCAAAAGCTATATAGGTCCTGCTCACTCCGGTTTTAGTCTCGATTTTTGCCAGAACATCCGTAAGAAGATTCTTTTCGTGGAGAAACTTTTCAAATCTTTCTTTTAAACCCTGCGCCATTGCTGCACTTCCGTCTTTACCGATGCTGATGAAACTGTGGCAAACCAAGCTGAGACACGCCCGTCCCCGTCCTCCCGCAGCCTCAGCCTGCTGTCCTCACTGTGCGCTGCAGCATCCGAGTGCACGCTTCAAAATAAAAGCACGGCTGTGTTTTCACAGAGACGGTAACTGAGTCAGTGCTCATCGCGTCATTAAATCCCCACGCTTTAATATGTTCACAGCTACAGTTTGTTGAAGCCTATAGGTAAACTATACGATGAAATGATGATCAAATTCAGGTTCCATGATTACTGTTAGTGATCATATGAAACTTCCGTGTTACTTCACTGGGAAGTTCAATTCAGACCAACTCAACTACAGACCATCTGAAACAGCCGAGTGGCATCTCGAATAATATTTTTATGGTGGCCCCAATCCTTTTCCATAGCACATGAAGCAGGCACAGATAATAACAACAACAACATAGGAGAAAGAGCCTTTAGCTATCAAGCTCCTCTCCTGTGGAACCAGCTCCCAGTTCACGTTCAGGAAGCAGACACTGTCTCTACTTTTAAGACTAGACTTAAAACTTTCCTTTTTGATAAAGCTTATAGTCAGAGCTGGTTCAGGTGACTCTGAACTATCTCTTAGTTATGCTGCTATAGATTTAGTCTGCTGGGGGACCTCCCTTGACACACTGATCTCCTCCTCCTTTCTCCATCTGATTCTTTGCCACAATTGCTTGTCTCTCTCGCTCTCTCTCTCTCTCTCCTGTAGGTATCCTCGGCCCTGATGCTGCTTATTCCAGGGGTGTGCAGTTGCTGGCCCATCCAACCCGCCTGCCTGTTGCTTGTTGTTGTTATTGTTTTTGTGACTCTCTTTCTTTCCACTCACCCCAACCGGTCAAATCCGATGACCACCCACCTTGAGCCTGGTTCTGCTGGAGGTTTCTTCCTTTCTTAAATAGGGAGTTTTTCCTCTCCACTGTTGCCTAGTGCTTGCTTAAGGGGGGTTTGTTGGGTTTTCCTTATTATTTAGTTGTATTGTAAAGTCTTAAACCTTACATTGTAAAGTGCCTTGAGATGACTTTTGTTGTGATTTGGCGCTATATAAATAAACTTAAATTAAATTTTATTGAATTGAATCATAAAATTATTACCTAACCACTGTGTACTAGCTGTGTTATGGCTGCTAACACATTAGCTCCAGCATCTCCTCACAGCTTCAGCTTCACTGTGCTCTGTATGGAAAATCATCAGACCGATGGTGTTTATGCAGACACACTAGCATAACATTATGTAACAGCCAGATATAAATATGTGAGTTATTTCAGTTACAGATGTTTATTTGAATTCAGTTACTGTAATATTTCATGTCTTTTTTTAATAAATGTAACAGTCTTATGATAAGGACATGACACACGGTCACTTGTTTCCACTCAGTCCACTTATTTGCACTGAGATTGTCCTCATGTTTTATAGAATGATGATGGTGATTTGATTATTTATTATTTGTGTCGCTTCTTAAATGTGCATCCCCACAGTTTCAAATAGTAAAACAGTTTTCATAGCGCCATACAAACAATATGGATTTACAAATAAAAAGGAGTCTAATTCCTCGTGTGTGTTTTTCAAGTGTTTTTCCACATCCAGCAATCACAACTGTGACAATAACAATGCATTTGTTGTTTATTTTGTCATTTCAATCCCACATGAGGCAAGGAACAGTAAAAGTCTTGATTCAGCTGCTGCTCACCAGAGCATGGTGATATTTTCCCCTGACTTCAGTCTTACAGGCGCTGCGTTCTGTAACACTGTGCACTCTTGTTGCTGAACTGACTGTGTACTTTAGAGGAAAATCTCCTGCAAAGTTAAAGTGAGGGCACAAATAGGTCAATATCAAAACTGAGCCAAACCCTTCCTCGGTGTGATGACATTGCAAAATTCAGTTATTGGCAAAAAATACATTAAATATGTTATTATGTTAGTCATTCTCAGTGTGTGGCAAGTGATATCAGATGACAGGCATCTGTTCCTCTGACGTTTGATGGACAAGAATTCTGATGGCAGAGTATGTTAAGGTGGTTTTAAGTGTCCATAATTAATACATTTATTATTTTTAAGTCACAAGATTCAGATCTTGTAATTATGTGATACTTTATCACAACTATTATGCTTAGTAGTAGCCCTTTACAGTACAAAGCAGCTCATGGAAGGTCTGCCAGAAGTAGACAATTGACAGACATAGTGACACTATATGAGAGCAGCATTTATCCTGATCAGCTGATCATCACTGGGTAAAGAGTAGGTGAGCAAAGAGGTAAAGACAGGGAGACTGTGTGTGCTGCTGGTCCAGTGAACTACTTACTGTACATAGGTCCTGGAAGCAAAGTGAGTTTCAGCAGAGAGGTCTCCAAAGACAGACAGAAGACAGCACACACTTTCCACTAAACACAATAGGCCAAGAAAATGGTGAAGGACATAAAGTGATTTGTTGTATTGAGAGTTGTATCGAAGAAAACACACACAGAAAAAGTAATCCAAGAGGTTTAGATAAATATTTCAATTTTAATATAAATATGTAAGATGGGATCATATTTCATAAGTAAATTAATATGTAACATATTCTGTGTTTAGCTTTAGGGCTAAAAATATTGATGCAGAAATTGAGAGAATTCACACCCAAACAATTTTTTAAATCAAAATGAGTGTCATTAAATAAAAACTAAACATTCTGTAGCATTTGCTGGCAGCTAGAACACCTAGGAACAATATGCATCACTGAGAACATTGGCCAGTTACTGTACAAATAACTTCCTCTAATACAATTGATGAATACAGGCTATGACACATTTATACATAAATGCACATGACTACCAAAGGTTTCCTTTCCTTCTGCTTGTCTTGGTTTCAATGGTAGTAAAATAATCACACAGCATACTTATTCAGGGTCCATTTATTCTGAATCTGCATGTTTATACATGTAAACTAGGATAAAATGCATCTACTATACAGCATAAATAATCTTACAGCTTGTACTGTACATTATCATCTACATAGGTACAGATTATGACCTCTGAGACAGGGCCTACAAACATGTAATTTACAGTCATACAAGACTGTACAATTTAGAACATTTGAACATTAGAGAAGCTTTGTCTGTTTACAATTCAAACATGTTTGTTGTAAGGCTTGTCAAAAAAGTAGTCACCTTAACATCAACTGTTGTGACTCCTCCGATCACTGTGTGAAAGTCTACAAAGCAGGGACCAGTTATGAACATTAACACTTATCTGCCAGCTGACTGTAGCAAGTCGTATTAATGTCCATGTTAAAAAGAAAAAACACAGTGAGAAGAAAACACACTGAGAACAGAGCAACTTGCCGACAAACTGTTGCATAACCTAAAGCCCTGAAAGATTTTACTATGAACTAAACTTCAGTTTTCTGAATGACAAAAATAAATGCTACATTGCTGGACCACACTTCTGTTCACAATGCATCTACTTTTAAGCTCTGAAAAGACACAATACAGCTCAAAGTATTTGTTGTGCATGCTCCAGATCCCTGGTCCTTTACTTTTTCACCACCTCTTGTGCGATTGGTTTAGTGTCTTGTTTACAGTTCAGTGGTCGATCTCTCTGAATTTAATCCAACCTTTTAGTGAAAGACTACTAACTACACTTCCTAGTCCAATTGTAATTTATTAAAATGCTATTTACTAAAAGTAAAAGCTGACACTGTTCTACTGTCACAACTGAACAGTCACATTTTGTCGACAGGACCACTGACGCATGACACCTGTGTCATGGTTATCCTGGGGTTGTTACCAGTTTAGAATAGTCTGACATTGGCCAGACGTGGTCTACTGTTCATGAAACTTGCAGATTATAGTTTTCTTTTGGTCCATGATGATGTACATGTTACTTCATGTGGTGAAAGTGGCAAACAGATGACAGAGTTTTTAATTGGTTTGGACAAATCTGCATATACAAAGTTAGACTCATCTAGTCTGCAAAACCCAATCAATCACAGTGATATCTTCAAATATGTTGATGACCTTGGACAGTGAACCTGATGGATTGCGGCATTTTGTGGCAATAAGAGGCAAACAGCTAAACTAACATGACACCTGTGTTTTCATAAAACAAACAAAAAAAAAAAAAAAAAAAAAAAGTTTAACATGTAGCTACAAGTCTTCTGTTTGAAGATGAGACATCTTGTGTGTGGTCAAATGTTTCCTACAATGTAGACTACACCAGGTCAACAGCAGCCAACAGCAGTTGGCTACAGCCCACCTGTGCAGAAGCTCCCTGAGTGGAGCTTCTCCTGTTCCTGATGTTTGGTCACAGGCTCACAAGAAGAACCTGCAGCCTCCTGTACACAACTGACCACATCTAGTCATAGAAAACTGAGGTATTGAGCACAGAGTGTGTGAGAATGAGGCTATGAACTCTGTTTCATGGCGTTGCTGTGATAGTGGTAGCAGCTGCAGCACCATTTTGATAAAGATACTTGAGGCCCAGCTCCTGATGCTCAACAGCAGGCCAGAATTCATATTAATTATGTCCATTTCCTCTTCCTGTTACTGGCTGCCAGCTGCCAGGAGGAAGTCTGCTTGTTGAACTAACATCTACCTGCACTCTCTCAAATATCCTGTCCATTTTGCACCAACGTAAAAAGGACAATATGTCCAAATGTGTACTTTTCAATAAAACAAAATTATTGTGATGAAATATGGGCCAGTAGAATTTACTGGCCAATATGTGGACAACAGGTGGGGGAAGGATATAAACTGGACACAAAAGCGTCTCCAGCTCTCCACAGGTCTTTGGACATCACTTTAACGACCCCAGTAAATTTAGCGTACAGTGATTTAAAAGGTGTCACTTGGTGGTGTTATCGAGTTACTGGAGCTTGATACCTCTCGGAGGCAAGCTGTACACTCTCAGTTACTGATGGACGCCTCATGGTCAGTTTTGGATGCGGGGATGCGAGGCATCTTCTTGGCTGGACTGGGAATGTGCTGGAAAAGAACAACAGAACAACGTAAACACCAGGACAGAAGATTCGTTTCTGATCTCTAATACAAATTATCCAGAAAATGCATGCTGACTGAAGGTTCACAATAAGCAGCCTCCACTTTCAATGATCAAAAATGAAATATTTCAGCTTGTGTACTGCATTGTAATTCTCATCTTTTAATGCCTTTTTGTGTTATGCAAAAAGGATGTTTTATTGGACAGAGAGTTTGAAGAACACAGAAAAGTATGATCATGCAAGTGGATAATGTTAATGTTTACTCTATACAGTGGGTGTTCTCTCTTGAATCCTAAAAAATATTTTTTATCAACGTGCTTGTCCTGAAAAACTGCAAAGACTGTACCAGTTTTAGCAAGTTAGAAATGTTTATTATATAAAAATGTATAAAGGGTGGGAGTGAGCACTGCACCTCAGTGCCAGAGCGAACAAGTTCTGGTTCTGCTAGCAGGTCATGGTCCAGAGGTCTGCGGGCATATTCTCTGCGATGTTTTTCATCCACCCGTGTCAGGTACCATGTTCCTGGGAACAAATCCTCCACCGAGCCGCGAGGAACGTAGTTGGCTGTATGGACACAATGGAAAAAACTATTCTGGATGATAATTTCAGTCTGGACTAGGGGTGTGCCATATATTGTCCACAATAATACCGGTATAAATGTGCTGTTTGGCAATATAACAATGCATTTATTTTCCCTAGTGTGCACACAACAGCAACACACTCTAAATGTCTGAGAGCGACAGCAGTGTGTCAGCCTCAGCTGAGGATTTATTATTAGGTAAGCTGTCAAATTAGTACCAACTCCTGAAGTACACCTCAAAACAGTTGAGGTAGGTTTTATTGTAGCTGTCAAAATCATAAAACTCCAAACCAAATACTTCCAGATCCAACTGTAAAAACCTGCACGGGTACTCAGTTTAGATATTGTTAATATCAATAAACTCACACTTTTGGACATAAGTGTGTTGACTACAGATTGGATGTTTGTGTCTTTAGATTCCTTCTTTACACCCAACGAGTGACAAGCTCATACCTAAATGGTGAGTCTCCTCTCTCAGCTTCATGTTCTCAGAGAAGACAGCAGGTGAGACCTTCCTCCTTGCATCCAGTCTGACCTTCAAATCACTCAGGCTGGACATAAGTTTGTCCAGGCCAGATCCTGACACAATGGTACAACAAATCACATGGACAAACATACCACCATTTGTTTCTGTGCATTTACAATGTCTGTATATTCTTATTCATTCAAGCATGCAAGTGAACCGTGTCTGTGACTTACCAGGTGTATGGTCCTGTGTGACTCTGAGAGAATACAGAGTAGCAGCAAATCCTGAACCATAGGAGAAAACTCCAATCCTCTGTCCTGCTATTTGTGAAGGTGTGTGTCTGCAACACATTTACAAGAAATATTCTTTATACTTACTATAAAACTGACAGTCTTATGGTTGCAACCTATTTCAATCAGCCATGGCAAAATCAAAGTTTAGAGTGACCGAGCTATAATTTGTAGATACATTTTTTTGTGTATAAAATTTGCAGTAAACCAAGAATGAAATATTATTTCATCAAAAGCTGATGAGCAATTAAATATGTTGAAAATGCTCAAACCTAAGATGTGTTTGCTTTCAGATGTCAGAGTTATTGTGAGGCTGAAGAGTATTTTTGTGTTTCCTAGTCAGGTCAAAAGTCAGTTTTGAGAAATGCATCAAGAACCACAATGGAAATAGAATCAATGTCTAATGTAGAAGAGCTATTTCAGACAACAGCCCTTCTTCAGTGTGCCTACAGTATAGCTCATGGCGCAGGTGATTCAAATGTTTAGATGACTCACGGCATGTGCCATTTGAGTGACTACAACAACAAAAGTTACATGTAATTCTACTGTTACAAACATAATACCCCATAATAAAAAAAATGCATTGTATGATTATTGGAATACTTGCTGCTAGGGCATTACCAAAACATGTGAGGTTGGATGACCTCTTGTGGCAAAACCTGGGTGGTGACTTAAGAGTTTCCTGTGCTGAGACTGCTATAAAATACAGCAGATGGATGAATAAAAATTATACATACTGTGCAATGACTGATGCCAGGCAGCCATAGACTGAAGGGGTGTACATGTTTCCATTCTGATTTGACACCAGTAGGGAGGACTTGGTCTTCCTCTCAAAGAGATCTGCACTGGCCTTCATGAAGGCCTTCTCCACATCACGGTCAAAGTAGGTATCTTCCGGCTGTACATCTCTGCGATTCACACAGACAAAGTCAGCAACAGAATCACAGCAATGTGTTTCTTTGTGATGTAATACAATAGTTTGTTGAGTTATGTCAGGTTTCATTACATTACATGGTCGGTTAAGTGATGAAACTTCAGATGGGTCATTAGTATGTTGCTTACTTGAGAAACTGTGCTGAATGATAGCTTTGTTCAGTTTGAGGGGGGATTATTACATTGCCAAGAAGACTAATTTGATCTGATGACTTAAGAGATGCAAACGATAAGACAAGAGAGAAGAACGATGAAAGAAATTTAGTTTGACACCGACTGTTGTTAATCTGGGTTAACACACTGCACTTCCAGGAGTCTAGGCAGTGTTCCAGAAAGCCTGTTTAGTAAAGGCTGTCAACTCTGAGATGAAGGAAACTATTCAGTTCCAGAAACTACAAGACTCAGTCCATTACTGATGTCTCTTATTCTGTGAATATGGAAGTGCAGATTCAAGGGAATTCACAATTCTGGATGAAATTTAGTTTGTTGAAATACCACAGTGGCACATATCGAAGATCCATTGACGATGACTTTTTATAGTAATTGCATGCACACATACCTCAGACTAAACAAACTCTGAACTGAATGGACTACCTTTAACTGTTCTGGAACCAAAAACTAAGTTTGAATATCTAAACTTCTAGTTTCTAGAATTCTATATTAACTTAAGTCAAAAGAGCAAAACCCTTTCTGCTGTCCAGCTATTTTACTCTCAATGTACCTGAAGGCATCAAGGCCTGCAAAGGGTCCGGTTTCAGTGTTAGGGCTGGGATGGCTCAGAAAGTCATTCAGCATCAGTCTGGCTAACGACTTCTGCACCAGCTTGCAGTATGGTGAATGAAAGACCAAATAGCCAAAGTCCTCCAGGCTGAAGCGCTTCTCTGAACCCTCTGTTAAAAACAGAAATAACAATAGTAAGACCGTAAAAGCCTAGAATACAAATGTTTTAAATGAGTGGTTTGTTTAGTCTCAGGTATTCCTAACACACCGTATAAAATGCCTCAGTGACAAAGAGCTGATATTCAAATTAGGATATGTAGTGTTTTTATGTGAAATTCTGATCTTAGTAGCAGATTTATTAACAGCCTAGTATTCACAAAAAATGGACTTGCTGACACAACAGGTAAAAGGGTAATGTCCCCTGCTAAATGAACCTAATAGCAAAGCTCAACTCAGTGGTCCCACGATGGTGTAACGAACTACCTAACTTTGCAAGCTCAGCAGCTTCACTCCAAATACTTAAACAATTAAAGACAGAATTTCAAAAGATGTTTTTTTATCTCACTTGCATCTCATGAAACTGAAACAGTTATTCAAATGAAACTGTTCTTTTAAAGTCATCTACTTAACTCAGCTCTTACTTGTTTAGATCACCATTTATAAGTTGCTTTGGATAAAAGCATCTGCCAAATGACTACAGGTAAATGTAGTTTACGGTTAGTGAATGCAAGTAAGCTTCTTAGCACAGCAAACGGATAACATCCTAAATCCTCTTAACTCATGCTGTTAGCCGTTGAGTGCCTTTCACATACATGATAGCAACAGTACATTTCCCCACAGAAAGCTAAAGTATTGTGATAGAGCATTAGCTTTGTTTTTGACTTTTAACTTTTTTACTTATCTGTCATATCTGTTATAAGCTGTCCAAACCTGCCTGGTCCTACGTGAAAAAACTAACTGTCACCCCCCTTGCTAAATAATGAATGAACTGTGATTAAGCACATTTTTTAGAAAGCCGAGGTTAGTTTCACTTGCCACACAGATTACACTGATTAATGCCAGACCTGCTGAATGACAAAGTATAAAATGCTAAAAGACACTAAAATCAACACATCATGCCACAATCTAAAGAAATTCAAGAACAGATGAGAAACAAAGTAACTGACATGTTTATTGGCATTTTTACCCCCAAATACACAGATGTGGCTAACAAGGCACTGATGTTTCTGGTGACATTTACTACCACTTGTTTAAAACTGGATTTTCAGCCCTTGTAGCTTTAAAGACGAAGTTCACGAACAAACTGGATGTGGGGTCTGATCTCCACCTGAAGCTCACCTCCATTCAGCCAGTCATCAGGACTTTGGTAGCTGCAGTTCAGTTAGCTTCTCTGTGCTTGGACTAATACTTTTGACTTTATACATGTCCCCCGCTTAGCAGCATTATTAGGAAACACTCTAAACTTCCATTGTTATGCAGATGACACTCAGCAATATTTAAACCAAATGAAAACAGATCAATTAGTCAAACTTCAAGAATGTTTAAAATACATAAAGGCCTGGATGTCCCACAATTTTCTACTACTTAATTTAGACAAGACAGAGATTATTCTATTTGGACCCAAAAACCCAAGAAATACAATGTCTAATCATATTCTCTCTCTGAACATTTTGAATTCACCTTACCTCGTTGCCACTGGGCTTGGATCTTGTTGCGATACACAGAGTAGCAGCGGTCCAAGGCACTGAGATAGCACTCAATTGACAGCTTGCCATCCACCACGGGGTACTCTGATACCAGGTCTGGCTTGTAAAAGTCATATGCATGTTGCATGTGGGTTCCTCGAAGACCTGCACCACAGCAGTAATCAGCAACAACACACTCATACATTAGGCAAACAAAATCAATTTTAATTCTTAATTATCTTTTACAGAAATACTGGCTTGGTACAAAAGTGAAGTAATCAGTAAGCATTTAAATCATGGGATGAACAATGCATGTTCATACCAGACTGATAGGTTGATCAGTGGAGACAACACAAGCAAACAAAGCCTCACAAACAAACAGTTATCATTTCACTGACCTCGTTCAAAGGCCAGAGGAGCATTAGGACCGACCAGCATGGCCACTGCCCCAGCACCTCCTGTAGGCCGGGCATTTCCTGTGGCATAGACAGCAATGTCGCCTGCTACCACCAAAGCATAACGCCCTGCAGAGAGGAAGCATCAAGACAACAAAACATCAACAGTAATCCTTAAGATATAAATACAAAATATCTGTCTAAGATGGTGATTGAGTAATCATATAAGCAGTAATATACACCCCAACCTGAGCTTGGTTCTGTCAAATATTTCTTTAGTCAAAGACAGTTTTTTCTCCCAACTGTTGCCCAGAGCTTGGTCAAGGATCGTTTATTGGTTTTTCTAATAATTTATAGGGTTTTAACCTTAATCTATAAAGTTGCTTGTTATGATTTATCTTGTGATTTGGTGCCAGTTTAGATAAACTGACTTTTTTTTATGTATATGACAGTACAATGCAAAATATGAGTTTTGAACTGTTGGTAAAATAAAAGTCTACATTTTGAGGAAGTGTACTGAACTAATGGAAATTGAAGACAACAACATGCATTACAAGTTTGTTCACTCACCATCCCATGAGCTGGACTCCACCCAGTTAACAGCATTAAACAGTGCAGCTGTACCACCATAGCAAGCATTTGTTGTGTCAATACCCTCCACATCTGAATTCCCAGAGTCCTCAAACAGCTGCATGATGACTGTCTTGACAGACTTGGACTTGTCAATGATGGTCTCAGTGCCAACTTCCAGTCGACCCACACTGTCGTAGGACAGCCCATTTCTCTCCATCAGCCTCTGGACCACCGTAAGACACAGAGAGTTGATGTCCTCACAGTCGGAACAGAAGCCCATGCGAGCTTGACCCAGGCCCACAGTGTATTTCCCAGCTGGAACGCCATCAAACTGCTCCAACTCAGCCTGGTCCACATACTGGGCTGGGAAATACAGTTCCATGGCAATGATACCCACATCTTTGGGCCATGGACCCAAACAATTAATTGGGGCTGATCCAGGCATGCTGAAAAGGTAGAGAATGGGTTTCAGGTTCTGCATTAAATTAATCGAACAAATATGCTGCTTGCTGTTTGGATTTCAGTACTATAACTTTGACATAACACACACACCCACCCACACGAAGCAACTAGTCAAATGGCTGCAATGCCTTTGACTGCGGACGTTAGACAGTTGAATAAAAAGTGTGATGGAATAACACAACTCAAAGCTACACATGCACAACAGCTTCTTAAACGTACATCAGTGTACTAACATAAAATATGATAAAAATACATGTTACTGTCTGATGTACGAATACAGTCAATATGCAGACCCTGTAAACACTTACTGTATCGTAGTAGTTACACTATACCAAATAACATGAAAAAGGAGAGTACGTTATCTTTACCGTTAGCTAGCTAGTGTAGGTAGCAAGGTTACAGAGATCACTGGGAAAAGAGCATGTCAATGTTAACTATGACAGCTGATGTAGGGATATTTATTTATATGATTTTTTAATTTTCTTAAAAGATAGCTGTTACATTGCACAAAGGTTTTATGGAAAAAAAGTTAAATAGAGGAGAATTAAAAAGTAGGGGAAAGGGCAAACGGATTTCCTGGAACTTGTGTAGCGTTAGTTTATGCTCGGTACCGAAATCGTCGGTACCGAAACAGGCCAGACTGTCACACTAAATAGTCATCTTAGAAAAGACTGGTTTGTTGGCAAACCTATTTATAACACGGAATTTTACGAGTAACACACAAGCTACCTGTGTGATTTCAGTCAGTGACATGTCTAACGTTACCCGGACCAAAATGCTTGACGGACCTACGTACTATTGAACTCATGGAAATAACGTAAGACCCGTATTTAACGTTAGCCGACTTGCTTCTTAATAGTTATATTAACAGCTAAACTAACGGTGTTAGATATGTACTCGATGACATAGCAAAAGAGGAAATAACAGCCTTCTGTTCGCTGGTGTACTCAATTAAAACTAACCACTGCAAAAATCGAGATAAAAACGACCGCACACTGATTATATTATTTGGAATATAAAACATAATGTAACATAATGTGCTTCAAGCCTCTCACCTGTGTGTGAAGTGAAGTTCTGCTGAGAACCACTAATCCGGTGTTAATAACAGACAGTCCTGTACAATGGTATTTATATACGATGATGACAGAGCAGCGTACACCCAATACTACAGCAACTGGCCTCCTGTCCAATCACGACTCACACACAACATGCAGCGCTACCAAGTCTTGCAGTTTTCTGGCCAATTGGATGTTGGGAATCACAACCACGCGCCAGCGCTGTAAGTAAGAGGTCCAATAGTGTGATGTGTACGATGTCTGGTGAGAGAGAAGGAGCCAATCACAGTGTGAAATTAATTCCTGGCGCGGTAGACACAACATCACGGCAACAGCCATGCAGAAGTTAGTGGTTGTGTTGTGTCGTTAGGTATTGAGCCTAATCACAGATTTTCCTCAATAAAGGTACCAGTAAAACAATGGATACAACAAACGTTTAACACCAAGTTAAAAACGACTATTTAAATACATGTACAGTAAAAGCACTGTTGAATTATTCTTAGTTAAATGCATGTAAAATGTCATAAGAAGTGTATCTGTTCTTCAGTTATGTCCATGACTCATGAATCAATTACTGAATGAGCCCAGAGCCCCAAGAGTTTAGGGGTTGCCTAACTGACAGTTGATATTTCTGGTATGGAGGTCACAGAGGAACAACTCAGAGATGCAAAATGATTCTAAAGAGAGGAAAAGAACCAAAAGGAGATGAGAAATTACCAGAGAAGCCCAGAGTTGTACAACACCAATTACAACTTAGTCAGAGTCTCTCAGAAGTAAAATTGGGCAGAGGTTCACCAGTCTTTGAAAAGATGCGTCTACAAATTGTCAAATAAACAATTTCCCTCTGGGATTAATAAAGTTTTTTGAATCTTGAATCTTGAATAATTTCAGAAAAAGACATCATCATCTAGGCTGAGCACAGTATTGGCTGTCCAAGGTCTTCGGGCTCTCAGACAGTACTGCACTAAAAACAGACATTATTCTAAGATAGACATCACTTCATGAGCTTAGGAATATTTCTAAAAAACACTGTCTGTGAACACAGTTAAGATAAATCTCTATCATGCAAACAAGAAGCAATACATACAGTATATGAACATGATCCTTAAACACTCAAAGACATGCAGTTAACTGGTTACTGCTCTTAAGTAACCAGATAACTCAGGGAAACTGGGTTTCTGTGCTTAATTCAATTCAATTCAATTCAACTTTATTTATATAGCACCAAATCACAACAAAAGTCATCTCAAGGCACTTTACAATGTAAGGTTTAAGACCTTACAATTCAACTAAATAATAAGGAAAATCCAACAAATCCCCCTTTGAGCAAGCACTAGGCAACAGTGGAGAGGAAAAACTCCCTTTTTAAGAAAGGAAGAAACCTCCAGCAGAACCAGGCTCAAGGTGGGCGGCCATCTGCCTCAGCCGGTTGGGGTGAGTGGAAAGAAAGAGAAAAAGAGAAAAGAACAGCAGATCACACAACCAATAACAACAACAACAACAAGCAACAGTCAGGCAGGCAGGCAGGATGGGCAGCAACTGAAGACCCGGAATACAAAGCCTCAGGGCCGATGATACCTGCGGGGGAAAGAGAGAGAGAAAGAGAGAGAAAAGAGAGAGAG
>OMLM01012306.1:0-32157 GCA_900302695.1 Helostoma temminkii
TTGCTTCACAAAATAACTCTTCATGGAGGTCCAGTGCAACTGTTTCACTGCAGCTGGGGCCTAGATCAGCAGTCTGTAAAATCTGAGTCTCAGATTCCTGAACTTTGAGAAACTGTTATTTTATAACTGTACTGTTTTCGTGGCAGAATTTTTATCCTGCTCGCGAGCGTTGCAGAATTATCTCCAGCAGCTGTCCTCAGCAGTATCTGACAACCTGACAGTACAAACCACATTGAAATCCTTACTTACTTGTGTATTGAGTAACACTTGTA
The DNA here is from genome assembly GCA_900302695.1 of Helostoma temminkii. Lineage (NCBI taxonomy): Eukaryota > Metazoa > Chordata > Actinopteri > Anabantiformes > Helostomatidae > Helostoma > Helostoma temminkii. Next base: position 273 of record OMLM01012306.1, read on the forward strand.
TTCTGTCCTTCAGTAACGCCATCGTCTGCCACTGTGGTAACAGTAATGCTATATGATACACCAGCAGTGAGGTTGGTAATGTTGATAGATGTTGCAGTCACATTTGCAGTGCTGCTCATTGTCCCATTAGTCCACTGTACGCTATAGAAAGAGCTGTTTCCGTCTGGTTTAATCCAGCTCAGAAACACAGAGGAAGTCGTGATTGAAGTGACAGTCAGATTACTGACTACTGCAGGCTCTGTGAATGAGAGACAGGTTGTTGGTGGAAATAATTCACATTTTAGATTCTTATTGTACAACACTCTATTATAATCTGTGTATTACATATGCATAATTTATTTATACTGAGCATTTTAGTCTTTGTTCTTCATCCTTAGGTCACAGTCTAACAGTCATATGTACTATAACTGTAGCAATGCTATAGCAACAATACTGTATAAAGCCACAAATATGTTTTTAGTAGCAGTTTAAGGTCTGAAATATGTAATTCAGCAAGGTAAACAGACTTACTTGTTGTGATCTGTGTACTGCAGTTTAAACAATTAAGATAGATTTGATAGATGGCTCCAGGAGTCAGACCAGTTATTCCATTATTTGAAGAGACATTTCCCGTGGATAAGATGCAGTCTGATGTTGGTACAAACGTCACTGTTGATGTTGCCGATGTTAAGTTTTGATTGTTGGCACACTGATTATCTAAAAAAAAAAACGATAAGAAGATTTTTTTTTAAAAGCCAGAAAAAAAATGTGACCTTGTTTTGAATTATTTCACAGAGCAGAATCATTAAGAGATGATTTCATTACAAACCTATATTAAACAAAACAGAATATACATAATATGGAAACATATTTCTTCATATTTAAAGAGACATTAGTGTAACTCATAAAACAAAAGTTAGCACCTGTGTGTAAATACTTACACACAGTTTGTAGCTGGGATTCCTGTGGAGGATAGAGAAAAGCAGAGTTACTTATTCTGCACCAGCAGATGTCAGTGTTGGGTTTTCAACAGTTTTAATGTATCTATGAAACAAACACTTGTTCAGTGTTACGGGCCATCACTGAATTCAGCATCTACTAGAAACCAAGTCTGCTGAAATAAAATGAATCAGTTTCTTTAGTTTATAAACACAACATTTAGTAAATTTTCACAGATTAAAGTGTTATGAGACAGCACAACCACGTAGCTATGTTTTTCCAACCCGGTGAGTCCATAACAACTCCAGTGGATTCAGCCGGTTTTATTCAATATGTGAATTGTTAAATTATGTATTTAGCATTTATTTTCATACATTAAGTTCTAAAAACATTCAAAGCCCCTTCTAGGCTCCCAGCTGATACATACTGAGCCAGGTATCGAACCTTTAAGTGACAATTGAAGTTGGTATCTTAGATTTTTACTATGATCACTTTTACCCTGGTCAAACATAAAATAATGTTTAATGCATGAAGTCTAATACATTTTGTCCAGCCTCCTTAGGTTTTTTACCACCCTACAAATAATCCCAGTATGTTTATGAAAGTAAATTTTTAACAGACACCTGGCTGGTAAAAAAAACACCCCAAATCTGGCTAAATCATGTAGCTAATTAACATAGAGAGAAACTTCCGCTGTTTCCGTGACACAAAAATACACGTGAAAGCCGAGCATCATGGGATAAGGCTCAATTGTAAGTGATGAAAAGATCATGTTAGCGCAAATAAGGAAGTAGGCCCAGGTTTTGCCCGGTTATTGCTAATCATGTGTGGCCTCTGGTAAAGTTAAATGTGCAGAACTACTGCTGAATATTGTTCTTCTTCCTTATAGGACTATACCTGAATGTTTCATCTCTCAAACTCCCAAAATATCAATACAAATGCTTGCTCACAGTTAAGATATTCAAACCTCATGCGCACGCAAGTGAAAGTGTATTTCTGCTGTAGTTTTCCCGTATCATTCTGATCCCACATTACTTATTAGCCAAACAGCCCTGACTCACTTACTGACATTTTTCAGTCTGTTTACCGTACTGCTAAACATTAAACACATGGCATCACTAAAGAGACCTGCATTACTAGGGTCAATCATTAAGCCCTTGGATGCTGGCACACTAACAATATAAGAAAATATGACGTTAATATTCTAAATGTTATTAGACTTTGTTTTAAGGCTTAGTGATCATCTTTACAGTAGTTTCGGGTATTTTACATTTACATTTTTTTGTAAGTTTTCGTTTCATGTACACATAGGTAAATCCTGTGATGAGCTGTTCAACTTTCTGAAGTACTGTAGAAATATGTAATCTCTATGAAGACACAACAAATATTATGAGTAGCAGTTGATGAAAATATGAATATTTCATATATTTTTTTATTTTTGGATGTCTTCCTGAAACCTCAAACATTAACCAACCATAACACAGAATGATCAAATACTATAAAAATATCCTATTGGTTTAACAGGAAAAACAGCTTGTATAAGGAAGAGATTTGTGTGACTATACTTCAATCTTCAATGCTTCTGCTGTTTGTGTATGAGAGGTCAGCTAAAGTATTGTCCAACTTCATACCTGCTTTCAATTTTTTTGCTCATGGTCCTGCTGCGTCATCCAGCATTTATGAGCTTCAGCCGGTGGACACGCCACACTGACATCATCCTGTGGAATATCTTGATAAACGCCTCCAATATGGTGTTAGGGACTGGAATTCAGGTTTGCCGTCTCCTGATGCCAGTTACCTTTGTTAATATCATTAGCTGAGGGGTTCACATGCTTTTTTTGTCTGAATGACATCTCTATGTCTCTATTATTTACAATAAATTGCACTTATTTTTTGTGACTTACTATAGATGGCCATATTTTAAAGTGAAGCTTATTAAAACCCTAAATATGTTTTTCATGCGATTAAAGAAACGAGACAGAAACACTACACTTATTTAATTTCATGTCCCTTCATTTGAAAATGAAAAACGAATCAGGTGTTTCAATGAATAGGAAGACAGTAAGAGGCCCTGTAAGGAACAAATAGGAATAGAATAACATTTTATAAGCTTATGTGATTTAGGACATTTTTGTCTCATTTATTTTTTTTGGTTTGTTTTGTCTCATTTTAGGACTTAATAAATAAATTACGCATAAATTAAAGTTTCCAGTGCCATAAAAATACAAAAAAGGTCACATATCAGTATTATATGTGAAAGCTACATCTAAAAACTATAACCATCTCATATCTTCATATAAATGCTTTGTTAAACAGATCGCTAAGGATGTAACTTCTCTGAGCAATGACTCCCGAATGTTTTAATTCCCTTGGCCCTCTTCCTAAGAATCACTTATTTTCTCCTGACTAAATAAATAAAAACATCTCGAGCCATTATGCCTTGGCAATGACTCAGAGCGCAGAAATAACCCAAGATCCAAGTCCCATTTGGGAAATACTGACCTCTAAATACTGAATTTTCTTATGTATCCTCTGCTCCACCCATCAGCACATTTTTCCTCCCGCTATGAATCCTCAGTTCTTATCTCAGGCTCATTATGTTGCTTATTCTTTCTTCTTTCAACTGGATATGTACTTTCTCACTGGACATGGATAGTAGGAGCTTATTATTCTACTGAAGATAATTTTGATGTTTGCTACTACACACAGCTAAAGTCTGAAGATATACAGTTCTTAAAGACTCTCTTGAGCCACGTTCACTTGAGGAGCAATATTTAATGTTCACTGTGAAACATACTTGGCTGGGACCAATGACCGTTTTGCCCTGTGTCCTGTATCTGTCCCCCTTGACTGGGCTTGTCTACAGGAGGAGGAGGAGGAAATGGCTGTACTGACCACTATATAAACATTACATCAACCCTAAAGGCAGCCTGCCTGCCACTCTGTGACTCCTCTGTAATAGTCTGCCTTTGCTGCTTGGCTCCTGATAAGTTCCTTCCTCCATAAGAACACTCAGACCTAAAAACAATCAAAATATCACCTTAAAAGATGTTTGCTTAGGGATCAGCCTATTTATCCTCATAGTTCGTCATACTCCGAGAACTTAGAACAAAGACGAGGGAAAACTTAACTTTCCCTCCTTGAATTACACAAAGCTGCATACCACTGAGGGGCTGCTGATGCCCTCGCTGAGAGGAGAAACTGGATTCCTCTATGGCTGGAAATTCTGCAAAATCATGTTATCTGACTTAAACCAAAATGTGTGTGTGTGTGTGTGTCTGTGTGCGCGTGTTGTTATTTCCTTGTAAGGACATATTATGTTTCAGTGCCATTTTGTGAGGACATTTTGTTGTTGTGTGCAAAGAGAATTTTGGGGGTTAAGTCTTTGGGTTAAGGTTTGAATGACTGGAAATCTGTGGATACATGCAGCAGAAGAGTAATCTGATTTCTACTAAGAGGATTAGAGCCACAATAAAAATATTATTTGAGTTCTGACTGTAATCTCAGAATTCTGAGATTACAGAATTCTGAGATTACAGTCAGAACTCAAATAATATTTTTATTGTGGCTCTTCTGTAATCTCAGAATTCTGAGATTACAGAATTCTGAGATTACAGTCAGAACTCAAATAACATTTTCAGTCAGAATTCTAAGACAGAGGACACTGCTTGTCGATGTGTGTTTTTGTTTTGTTGTTTTTTGTCGTGTTGGGGGAGGTAACGGCACTGAGAGAGAAACATGCAGACAGGGATCCATTTCAATACACAAACTGACTGTGTTAAAGAAAGACCTGGTCAAAAGTGACTTATTTACACCTACACTGGATTCAGTTACAGTGCCCTCCACTAATAATGTCACCCTTGGTAAATATGAGCAAAGAAGGCTGTGAAAAAATATGTTATTGTTTACCCTTTTGATCTTTTGCTCAAAACATCTACAATAAATTCTGCCATTGAAAACAAACAATTTGAAATACAGTACAGTTTTATTTATTATGTCTTCTCCTATAATGGCTGATGAGGTTGGAGAATACATGGTGAGGGATCTAAGACGAGTCCTCCATACAGAGTCTCTCCAAATCCTTCTTCAGTTCACGCCACAGGTTTTCTATGGAATTCAGATCAGGGGACTGGGATGTGCAGACCTGGATCTTCTGGTCAGTAAACCATTTTGTGTTGATGTGTTTTAGATCATTGTACTGCTAGAAGTTCCAACCATCTGAATTTTCTGGCAGTGGCAATCAGGTGTTCATTTAATATTTGTTGATATTTGATAGAGGCCATGATGCCATGTTAAACTGTGAGGTACATTTCCATATGGTTACTGTACCTCTCTGTGTGCACCAAACAGAGCTATGGTGTTTGTTGCCAAAAAGCTCTATCTTGGTTTCATCTGACCATAGAACTCGATCCCATTTAGAGTTCCAGTAGTGTCTGCCGAACTGAAGACGCTTAAGTTTGTTTCTGGATGAGAGTAGAGGCTTTTTTTTTTTCTTTTAACCCTTCCAAACTATTTGTGGTGATGTAGGTGATATCTAATTGTAGTTTTGGAGACTCACTGACCCCGTAACCCAACTAACTTCTGCATTTCTCCAGCTGTGAGATGTTTGGCCACTGGAACCATCCTCCTGACAGTGCGCTGGGACAAGATAGACACATGTCCTCTTCCAGGCCGATTCATAACACTTCCAGTTAACCAGAATTTCTTAATTATTGCCCTAGTTTCAGTGTTCAGTCAGTGTTTTTCTTTAATTTTTAAAGCTCAACAACCTTTTGCTGCACATCACTGTGTTCTTTGGTCTTACCCTTTGTGATGAATGACTAAGGAAGTTTGGCCTATATGTGTGACCTTATATTTATACTGCTGTGAAACAGGAAGTGATGGTTGAACAATTTACTGATGCTAGTCACCCAGGTGTACAAAAAAAATGAATCAGGGGAAATATGCTTCAAATATTTTGCTCATGTGAACTCATATAGGTTCCAATAAATGTGACACATATAACTTTCTTTGCTCATATTTGTCAAGGTTGCCAATATTAGTGCAGGGCACTGTAGTTGGTCTTTAGATGGACTTGCTTTTAAAATGAGGCACCATTGTGCTCCATGTAATGATTTCCCCCATTCTTAAAGCGGCTCCTCTCAGCTAATGGTGGTGAGTATCCGCAGTCTTTGTTTTGCACATGCTTTGCCTTGTAAGAAGCCTGTTAGAAACCATGTTTACATGCCACAGAAATAAGCATTCTCTGGGGGAAATCAGGGTTCTCTAAGTTAGTTAAGAAAGTGAAGTTAAGAAATCATCTTACTTGAGAAAGCTGACTATAACCCGGTTACTTTACATTACACAAAGGCTATTGTGAGACATGACTGTGTGAGAAAAAACGCATCACATTGCTGATATTTTTCACACCACCTCAGAAAGGCCACAGGTAACAAGCCACTATACTGGCAGTAGGAGGGGCTGTCAGAGGTGTGACTATTACATCTACTTACACTCTCCCCTTCTGTTGTTCACCTACTGAGCCTATTCATATCAGGTGTGAAGTGAAACCAACCTAGAGGATAAATTTGTGGTCTCTTACCAACTCTCCTCACACTGATGAAGCTACTTGTTTGAATAGTGAAATGTCCAGCTGCAATGTCTCAACTTCTAGAAAACTTCACCTGGATGACTGAGACCCTTCACAGACATAATTGGTTGTTTAATGATCTAATTAGATTAGTTAAGGCTCACAGATAGCAGGCAGCAGTAATTAGCTGGTGTTATAGAGAATATATGTATTCAGTCAAGCTTGAGTCTGCGTTTTGGTATTTTACAAATTTAAATAAAGTTTTTATTTGCCATGCTTTAAATGTTTCTATAGAATAAAAAGTTTATTATTGTGAGTTTAGTTTTTTTTACTTATTTGGTCTTATTCAGCCCATTGTCACTTCAGTGATGAGAGATACTGATGCTATATGTCACATCCTTGTGGTGTCTCATACTGATACTTTAGGATCAGTAATAATATTGTAGTCAGATGTCCACTGACTACAATAATAAACCAGACACACTGATATTTGATGTCTAGACTAGTTTTAGGCCCAGTGTGAGACTGGACCCTATTTTCCTGCAGGCGCAATGCCAGCATTCAGTCAAACGCAGCCCTTATGCAATTTCCCTTAGCGCTAGTCTGTTTCTTTTAGCCAGCTGAACTTGGTTGTGCCTGTATGAGAGAAAAGACATAGGCTGTGTTTTGACTAAATAAAATAAAAATAACTAACTAAAATAAAATAACTAACTACAGGCAATAAAACTCTAAACTAAAACTAAAAAACAAAAGTATGACCTCTTTCTGTACGCTGTACTTCCCCTTATACTTAATTAATATTCGCATGAAAATACTTTAAAATGAGTCTGATCATGTGACCCGGAGTTCTGCAGAAATGTGAGTCCAGCTGTTCTGCTTACAGCAACATGTAGAACATTGGAGCTTTTTGTGAAGTTAGTTAAACACATATTCATCTCACATCAACAGAAATTATATACTGAAGATCTTATCTCATCTTTTGCGGACATCTAATAATGTGTGGTGAGATTTGTGAATGTTGCAGTTCTCACCTTCTTCTGACAGCCTCTAATAAATTGGCAGCTATTTAAAGTTCATTGCCTCAGTAGTTTCTCATGAGTGACCTACTCATTGTTTCTGTTTTCCTGAGCCCACCCAGAAACCCGTGATAACAGACTTTTAAGTTAAGCATTACGCTGTACTTCATTGTCTGACAGGAGCCACGTAACACTGGCTAATGTTGTCTTATTTAAATTAGACTTAACTCTGAGTAAATTTACACAAATCTTTCATCTTAAAATGTTCTTAAATCACTTGCAATATGCTTGAATTAGGTGGAGGGAGCATTATGATCTGGGGTTGCTTTGCTGCTTCAGGGCCTGGACAGTTCACCAACATGGAGGGGAAAATGAAAATGAAGTTTATCAAGCTATCCAGGATGATGTCAGGGTGGGTGTGTGCAAGTTGGAGCTCAGAAGAAACTGGGTAATGCAGCACGACAATGAACCTGAATGATGAAGTAGATTTACTACAGAAAAGCTTTGAAGATACAAAAAGGTGTCCCAGTCATAGCCCAGACCTCAACTGTGGAATGGCCTCAAGAGAGACGTTCACAGCACATCTCCTAAGAAAATGACAGAGCTGAAGTAGTTCTGTAAGGAACAATGGTTCAGAGTTTTGGATGTGGTGCAGGTCTAATCCACAGCTACAGGAAGTGTTGATTATTGTTGCCAAAGGTGGCAACTTACTTTTTTCACCATGGCTGTGTATGGGTGTGTTCAATAAAGACATAAAAAGACTTTTATCAGCTTATAAATTTTGTGTTTGGTGAAGATTGGACCACATATACACAGAATACCAGGAAATGGCAAATAGATTGTTGTAGAGGTATTTTCTATCCCATGTATTTCCATTAAAATACATCTGGTTTTGGGTTTTTATGGGGGTTTTCTGATATGAACTGCGAGCAGCGATAGAATGAATATGTCAACAACAATTTGATGCAAATTTAAAGAAATCTTTATTTTTATTGCTTCACGTAACTGTATATTATATGGTACTGTTTTCTGTTCACTATGACACTGAATGTGAAATCATATCTTTGAGAGTACAAAATGCACAATACTCCACAAGAGGAATTTAATATGAGTGTCCTGTGTAATACTATATGAGCATCAATCATAAAAGTATTGTATGCTGAAAGCCATGTCTAAAAATATCTACTGGCTCCAACAGCTCCTGACGCTTTATGGCTTTAGCTATAAGTGTGTCTGTCTTCAGTATCATCCTCCCACACCACAGTCCTGCTGCTGCTATCACAGGCCACATCAGAAGCTATGAAAATTAGTGACGTAGTATTTACTGTGCCCAGCACTGTGCAGACTGCTGAGCTGCTGGCATCAGATACCCATCTCAGCACAATGCACTTGCCAGCAGAGCTTCCTCCTAATGTTGTTGGCTATGTAACAGGATGAAGATGTGCATGAATTCATACATACCCACACCTGTAGGTTGTGGACACAGAGGGCCTTCACACTGATCACAGACCTGTGATCTGAGTGATGTCTAAGTGTAACATAGGGTGTGATATGTGTTTGTCTGCAACGAAGTAAGAGCAGTAAAAAGGTACGGTAGGTTTTGTATTATTAGCGACTGGTTTCTTTATTCAAGGATGTAATTATTGGCTTCACTGTATTAAAAAAATACATTACAATACATCCAGATTCTAAATCTAGATTTTGAAGAGCAATGCATACTGGGAAACAAACATGTCACATGTGACTATAAACAGTTTGATATTCAAATTTTGAGGTTTTTTTAACTATTACTAAACTCTGACTCTCTGTACAGCTCTCTCAAACAACACATAGGTTATGTTATTTATTCTTAAATACACATGAAATCATTTTTATTATTATCCAATTACTATTAATAACTATTATCAACAACTAAGCAAATGCAGCATCTTCATCATTGGTAATTTTGCCACATGTTTGCCACTGATAACCGTATTTGTTCGACACATCGTTCAACACAAATATCAGCTTCACCTACTAAAGCGGGCCTGTAGAACATAGCACTGTCATAGAGCAGTTTTGCAGTTACTGATGACGATGATGGTCCTCTGTGGACAGTTCAGGGTCAACCTTTTATCACCAGTTCATCCTGAGGGGAACATATCTTTATCCAATTATATAACAATCCATCTGACAGTTTATGAAAATATATCCTAAAAATGGATGCTGGGAGCATAAGAAGTAATATCAGGCGATTACTTTTTCTTAATTTTTAATTTAATTGCATATATGTACAAAATTTCTTTGGAATCAGTGCAATAGTTAATAAACGATCTGTATGAGTGTTGGACTGACCAATAAGAACTGTCTGTATACATCCGGTCATTAACAGGTTTTAAAACTACTGTAGTTATGTCACCTATGTATATGCATGCGACTCTCAATGATACTTAGCTACAACTCCGTCACAGATCTGCTGCTGAATATTATGGCTGTTTGTGACAAAAGCACTAGCTTTCAATGTGGAAGTCCTATATGACTAAGTAATACAACAGGGCCAAATAATCATTTTTCATTCTCTCTGAAGCCTTGTTTGGCGTGACTCTCTTGGAGGCCAGTGATAAAGTGATAACTATCTGCTGACAATGAGGCCTTTGAGGCTGAAAGATGAGCCTGTGTCGCATTTACATGGGCTGGGAAACTGTGACTCTTTGTTATTCATTTTGTACATGCTGAACTTCTATCTGTTGCATTGGTCGAAGCTAGCATGTTTGGGGATGTTAATTTGAAATGGGGCAGTCTTGATACAGTTGAACAGGGTTGAGAGTGGGTGGAGGGTGTAGCATTTCACAATGGAAGGCTTTATCTCACTTATGCATTTTAGACCAATAATCTAACGCAACACATAAGGCTTTCTAATTTATGTACAGTGAGAACGTACATTTTGGAAAGTGATACGCATGTCAGACATCATCTAATCATGACACATATCAACCACATTTTTAAGTAGTGCGAGGAGCCAGAACTGCAGCTGGCCAGAAAAACAGTGTTCAACATACAGAGTTCACAGCCACAGACACGCCAAGTGTTACAAAACATCATAGTTCCTTGTTCCAGGATGTTTCCCGCTGATAGCCATGTCGCCATTTTAATTTCTACAAGTCTGGAGTCCAGACAGACAGATAGATACAGATGCAATGGAAAGGAATAGAGAAAGTGCCATAGTCATGCAAAGTGTTGTACTTCCTGGGTCACTAATGGGTAAAGCTAAAAGCTGTGACTTTGTGCTTTTTCTGAACTACGTTGAACAGCTAACTTCTTATGTTTTTTTAGGTCTATTTTTAAAACCATTTCAAATTGATTCGCTGTGCTGTGCTTCTGAATGGATGAATACTTTCAATTATTTCATAACAACTCATCCAGAAGGCCTGTGTGTAGACAAAATCATCAATCAAACAGTTTAGAACTGACAATTCATAGCTGAGTCAACCTTAAAATACAGTAATGAGAGGCTGCAGAACAGTTCTTCAACTAGTCATACTCCTTAAGAAAAATTTCATAATATTTTTTATGTATGATGATACTTCACGGCCCTCTGTACAGGGCATTTAATTTCCTTGATAAGATCATAAGAACACAAATAAACAGTACTTTTGAAAATAAAAGCAGATTTTCTAACATCAAATTGATCAGAAATATATTGTAGGGATTGGTAACATTGTAAATGAAGCCGGACCGGGCTGTTTTGTTAATGGAATATCTACATGGGCAAAATACTAGTCCTGTGTTACAACGACACATTGTGTTGATGCGACTTAATGAATTTAAAAGGTTAACTGGTTTTTAGAAAACAAATATTCAGTTATCTTAGCACAAATGTTTTTGTGGCAGTGAAAGAAATGTCTAAATGTGAACACACATACAGCATCGTGTGTAGGGATGTTAAATACTGTCAGCCTATACAGAATCCTGAGAAGCATATACAGCTACAACAACTAAAGTTGGTACATACTGATACAGACTGTGACACTACGCTAATTAGCTTATTAACAGCTTTACATGGTGTATACATGTATGGAAAATGTCAGTATGGAAAAAAATTCAGGGAAGTATAACATTTCCTCTTTCTCTACTTTAACTTCCGTGGTACTTTTATGCTGCGCTCACGTCACGCCGGCAGAATGGGAAAAATGAGAAACGTTCCTGTATCAGCAGCTCAGAAGAAGTGGTCGTCCATAACGACACACACACGGCAACCAAAGTATCTAACTCAGCTAGCACCTTAACCGGTTATGTAAGACTATTATTATTATTGCAATAGTTACATATCCCTAGTTTAAAAGTGCAATTTAAACTGATTACACCTTTTAAATATATTAATACATTTTTAACAGTTATCAAATGGATGTTATCTTCTACTGGCAACCTGTCCAGGGTGTACCCCGCCTCTCACCCGTAAGCTGGCTGGGGCTGGCTCCAGCGGTTCAGAAGATGTTATCTTCTATCTTTACATCTTGAATTGCCAGTGATACTGGTTTTATCTTGACACTTTGTTCTTTCTGCTACATGGAGAAATATTGCGGCGGTCAGAAATTCCAGAGATCTCCAACTCTGAATTAAAAACGGGAGGATGGCGTTAATGCTTTTTCCTGTTCGGTTGTTCAAAGTATTTGTTTAAACAACATGATGGGAATGTATCGTGTTTTTTTGTTTTGTTTTTGTGATTTTTTTAGTTCAACTGTTAAAAACTCAGCTGAACATCTGATGAATCCTGAAGACTACCAACCCAAATGCATACACTGTTTTAAGTATCTTAGACACAGTAGATATGTATAAATGACAACAAATACCTCTGACCTGTAAGAGGACAAAACACTAAAGGTTAAGACCACTACAGAAAAGCCGGTCAAACTAGAAAACATAACAAGAAGGAGAAACTGGGAAAAAATTTTAATGAAAAGGAGGAAGAACTTTAACCTTGTGTGTTGTCTGTGGTTCTGTATAGTCATGCATCATCAACAAGATCCTATCTATATTCTCAATAGCTCAACCACGTCAGATTAAATTGTTTTAAATATCTGTAACAAGCAGTGTTTCTCTAATGTTCCTCATTTGTTCTTCCAGTTTCTAGCCTCTGAATCTGACAAAAATGTATCTGTGCTAAATAATTCTTGACTTAACAAGTAGCCTCCACTTACATATAATAGTTTGATGACATTGTCATTGTCATGTAATGTCTGATTTCATTAAAACTATCCTGACTGTCATGTCTCCCAACATTTTATTATTATTATTTATTATTAACCGAAAGTAACACGATTTTTCTTGCACAAATTTTATACTAAACCCTGAAAATGAGTCACTCAAGTATAGATGTGGTTTATGAGTCTTCATGAGGGTGTGAACCTGTCCTTTTTTTGCACTACAAACCCAGCTGTGATATATTTGCATGTGGCCTGCGCTCAACACTCTGTACTCTTCAAAGAAGATGAATTAATGCATCACTGAACACTTACTTCCCCAATGAAACAGCACAAAATATCTGAGTTTAACACCAGTAGTTTAGTAACGACTGCATTTCTAAGTAAACCTGACCTCTATCTTTATTTAAGGTCAAGTCCTAACTTTTAGGATGAATAATAACCGCTTCAAATCTTTTTACAACACAATTCCATGTGTATTTTGCAGTTTCAGTTCACTTATGAAAGAGTTTACCACTTTGGTTGATTAAAAAAGACATGCACAGCCATGTACAGTGTAAGGCAGTCAAAAAACTCATCTAGAACTGTAGGAATAGAGGACCGTGACATCCTGATTCGCTGAATCCCAAATTTGCTGCACAGAAAGCAAAACAATAATTTGATGCAATGCAATGCCTAGACTGATAAATAATTGCGTAGGAACCAAATTAGAAATGCAAATAGTGTGTGTGATGTGTCTGATTCAAATAAGGTCTGAATAGTGAAGCCTGAAAATAAATGATTAAGCTGCTTTGCATGTGTGAAGACATTAATACATTTGACTCCTGAAGTACCTTATCTGTACATCTTCTAAGTAAAACAGCAGATATTTCCCAGCAACTTCCTCCAAAACAACCTCACTGGTTTATAACCATAATGATAACAGAAGATGCAAAAATGTCAATGAGTCAGTGTCCTGGTTAATGTACAATACAAATTATGGCTGAAAGTACCAGTGTGTGGTTTCAAATTCATACATTTTATAATAATAAAGTATCAATAGGTTTGTCAAAAACTTCTCCTCCATGTTTTACTGGTGTTAGTTCAAATTATTTGTGCCGCTTGTCATTAAATCTAGACTACATCACAAACAGGTATTAACCATGATGCCGCTTTAATGACAGCGCAGTGTCACCACTACACTCAGAGTTTAATTCAGTTCATCTCTGGCCTTGTGTTATTCTACATAACAAAGATCCATGCAATGGGATGCTCAGGTTTTAAATACAAAATACTTGTCTGTATTGACAGAAGCCTTGAGTTAAGGTACTGGGAACTTTATTGTGGGGCTAGAAAACAACACATTTTCATATAAAACAAAGAAGTTATATTTTACGTTATGGGTATGATGTGCCTGAAGGAGCGACAGTGACGAAGTCGAGCTGGTCAATACATTACCTGGTTACCTCAGTCACAGAGTTTTGCTTAAGTTATTAAGATATTTCACTCTACATACTGTATCAGGTGACTAAAATCTAACCAGTGCAACCCTGAAAAAAAGAACTTCCCAATATATATTTTATAATATTAGAATCACTTATTAGAGTGTGCACCTGAAGTCCTGAAAAGTGCATTCATATTTCCATAAGTAAGTCGTGGCTGATTCATTATAACAAATACATTCTCTCTAGGACCAGTCTCTTCTCTTACAGGGAGTCATGGCCTGTGCTATCTCTTTCTCTCTCCCAGCAAACTTTCTCAGCTGAAATCTCTTTCTCGTTACTGATTTGTTTTCCATAACGTTGTTTCACCGTGCACAGCAGCACACCAGCTACCTGCTCAACAGGTGCAGTCGAGCTGATAAAACCCGACCTTCAGCATCCAAACAAAGCTCTCTGTTGTTTTTCCCATTAGAAGAATGTCCAGTTTAATCATGCGGAGAAGAATGAACGCTTTCATACCTGGAGGAGAGCAGTGAAGACCAGAAGAGTCCACTGGACGACGCTGAAGCCCAGCAGCTTCATGATGCGGCGCGCTTGGAGAAAAGAATCAAGTGCCTTTACTACCGGTTGAGTGCTTTCATTTCCAAACTTTGTTGTATCTTAAAGGAACAAACTCTCTGTACTTTTCACAAACGGTACTGTACTTTTCACTGAGAAAGAGCTCTGTGAAACTGCCACTACATCAGGAGAACTAAAAGTGAAAAGGACTTTTTTTTGTCGCTAGTAACGGGGAGGAGCGCACAGCGGAGGTCGGAAAGAGTCTTTCGGGAAGTTCAGTGAAGTCCGCCACTCCTCTCATTATCATCAGTTCGTGTTAAAGCTGTATTTGCGCTTCAACATCACCCACACTGGCTCATCTATTAAGGCGGGGGTGCATTTAAGAACAGCAGGGTGAAGGAATGTACCTGCGGAGCCCTTCAGTAATAATACACGACATGACAAGTTTTACTCGATGCGAGTCAAGGTAGTGGAGCCAATGGTTCGGATAAACAGCGCAAACAGAGGAGTCATGACCACAGCCAGGCAGACACTACATAGAGGCGTCTGACAGCAAACGGAATTACAGCTGTAGACAATGACTTTCATAATCAGCTAATCAACCTACTGCATTCCTGTTCCAAAAAGAAGTATATTCGAGTATACTACTACTATACTACTATACTTTTTTTTAAGTAAAAAAAAATCAAGCATACTTTCAGTTTATTTTTTATGTACTTGTACTATTTTTATATCAGAGGTATACTAAGCAAAGTAGTATTTAAGTATACTTGCTGTAAACTGACAAGTACACAGAAAAGCCTAAATATATTTGGGCTATAGTTGTACATATACTTAAGTATACATAAAAGTATGTAGAAATTTCCAGCATGCTTTTCAGTAGTTTCATTTTATAAACAAATAAGTATTAATGCTGTAAATTAATAATTTGTCTGATTATTGAGTTATAAACTCACAGCTTTAGTAAGAAGGATGAGCAGTCAGTAGGAGCTGCCTCTCAGTGAGTTTAGACTTTGAAGTAATAGTTTTGCGACTGATGTGCAGTGATGCTTGATACAACTGTGCTACATTTCCGTCAGGAAGTCATGTTGTGTGAAACATTTAAAGAGTATTTAACAATGTTTTAGAAGTATATTTTAATTAGCTGACGGGAGGAGGAAGTACACGTCTTGATGTAAGAATATTTTGATTAACTAGGAGTATGCTGCTTTTAAGTGGGCCAATTTAGTCCCAAGAAGTACAAAAAGTACACTTATAAGTATACTACAAGTACAGTGCCATTAGTATACTTAGTACAAAAAGTATACTCATGAAATATACCATAACATTATTTAAGTATAGTCGACAAAAATAAACGTGCACTGTACTTTTCTTGCAAGGGTTTCTATTAAGTGTTTTTTTGTTTAAGTTCTTTAAGATCATTTAATGTGGGAAAAGTTATCAACAACAGTTAACAATCAACAGCATTAACAACAACTCTATGATAGTTGCACCATTTTCTAGTTGAGCCTCTGACACTGAGAAATTCTCTGAATATCCACGGGACAGACAGAAGCAGATTTTTGCTTGATACGTTACAAAAATGACAAGAAGGAATTATTACAGTGAGCAACGCACTCTGTGCAGACGTAACCTGAGTACTGCATCAGGATTTCACATTGTCACATTTCAATCACTTAACAAAACAGCTGTGAGAGCTGTGATACAACACAAAGTGCATTTCTCAGTAGTCAACAAGCAACAAAGCAGAATGACAATTAGACAACGTTGTGAATGTGAAGGCAATCAGAGTAAACAGGAATTTAATGTAAGAGACAGAGGGAGAACAAAAACCAAATAATGGGCGAAAGGATGAGATCCTGCAGTCCACAAATTCTAATACAATAGTTGATCTCTGTAAGAGTTTCATTTTTAAGTTTTGATTATTATTTCAGTATCACAATTTATAATTTTTCTCTCTACATTACATGGTAAAAACAGATTGCAATGTGCAAGAGCTGTCTGTTTCTTGTTCCTGTAGAGCAATGTGTGACAAAGCTGATAAAAATGTTCTATAAATACATTTTGCATGACTGGCCCTTATCATGCTCACTCCATATTTTATTTCAAATTCTTTAGTGAAGAGGGATGAGGAGTAGAAATGTAACACTGAAGCAGACACTGGATCTTCAACAGTTCTGCTGTTCTGCAGTTAAACCTGAGCTCTGACTTCTGACTACTCTTTACTGTATGTGGTTCCTGGACTAAAATGATTTTGATCTCTTTTAGTGTTTAATGTTCTTTCATTTACACTCTCTTCTCTCTAAAACAAAGTTTTGATAAAACATGAAAATTTAGTAAAACAAAACCAATACAGAGCAACTCTACCTGGGGCCAAGTGGGACAAGCAGGAAGAACAGTTTAAATAGCTCAGCACAACAAATGTTTCAACAGGTTCCTCCAAGTTCAACACAAAAGGAGGAATCTGAGCCCATTCTTTGTCGGCAATGGCCTCCGGTTAACTCATATTCCTGGGTTTACATGCTGCAATGGCCTTCTTCAAATCCCACCAGAGATTTTCACATTTTCACAAAAGCGTGGCATTTACTCTTTAGGAATTACATTTTAAACAGAGTAGCTCTGTAGACTAGGCCAGAGTAGACTGACGAGAAATTAAATGAGCAGGTGAAATCCATTCCCTTATTATTTCAAAACACATGAAGCAGTCAAAAGAACCAATCTTCTTACACCCAACCATGTCTAATCAGGTGACCACTTTACATTTAGTCATTTGGCAGACGCTTTTATCCAAAGCGACTTACAGGTGAGGTACAAAGCAAACAAAACTCTAAGCCAGGGAGAAAAAACTTTACAGCAAAGTGCTATTAGAAGAAGTGCTTCCGTTTCAAGAGGTGTAAGTGCAGAAAAAAAAGAAAGTGCACTTACAGAAAAGTTCTGTCTTCAGCATTTTCTTAGATATTGGCAGCTAATTCCACGTCATTGTGGGACCACAGAGCTGAAGAGCTGAAGACCACCACAAACTAGAGTTACTATCTGCAAGTGAACCAGTAAATCTGGCCTGCAATCCAATTGGACAGACTCCTGAGTTACTGGGTATCTACTACTATCTACCCCAGTAAATACCAGTCCAGGGACGTGTGAAGTAGAGGAGAAGAGTGGCCAAAATATTAAAACCACCTCTTGCAGTATTCCTCCTCCACCCACTGTGGCCTCAGTAATAAACACATGAGAATTATCACTTTTCTGACAGTTTCAACAAAAACTGAGAAATTATTACGTTATTACGCTGTAAAAGTAGAATTCACATCATAGTCGCTGTGTTTAATTAGATTGTACAAGTATAACTAACGCAGAGGCCAATGAGTGCAGAGGTCACTTAGTGAACATCATTATTAATTTATTAGTAAAAACAAATAATCATAATGTAGCTAAGTTCTAAGTATTTTTGTTAGTGTTGAAAGGCAACCTATTTATTCATTTAAACATTACTGACTGTAACATTATGTTACTTAATAAATGAAAAACCAAACTGATATCAACCATCCATCAAAATCCCAGAAAGCTGACCTCCACATTTTTGACATAAATGAGCATTACTGTGATTAGTAAGTGTAATGTAATTACTGAATTGTAATTTCTTTCACTCCTCTTTACTGGAGATGTATTTTATATTTAATAACATTACTGTAATATGCTACTGAACTGTGATGTATGAATTCAACACATGCAATAAAGCTAACAGAAGACTGAGGTAACAGTCAATCAAGAACAGTCTGTGTGGGTGTGTTTCCGCCGTGCAACATTTGTGAAATGATTTTATTTAATTCAACTTGATTCTGGTTGGAATATTCAAGTTTCAGAGAGTAGAAAGAAATCTTATCTAGCTGTGAACGGCTCTGGTGTGACCATGCAACACATCTTAATAATTGTGTTGCTAAAGATGTGCTGTGTTAAGTGGGCGATTTTCTGAACGTTAAATAGTACACAGGATGCCAAAGCTGCCACTGCTTTGTGACACACAGTTTCATAATGACTGTTAAAACAAGCCAGCTGATCGTGGCTAATGAAGAGAAAGTAATTATATGAACTGATCATGATGACCCACCATTCCCAAGGAAATGTTATGTAATCCTCGGGGGACTGTTGCAGAATGTTTGTCTCTTTTTCATGCAGTCCTGCTCTCTCCATTTGTGCTTTTGTTGCCATGATGTTTCATGTGCCTGATAGCGACCAGGAATGTTATGTTATCTTCATGAATTCACGAGTAAGAACTCATCATTAAAAATAAAACAGCCCAACCTAACTAAACTGAAATGATGCTACTGTCGTGCATGCGGTGCTATTCCTACAGCACAGGTGTCCTGGTCCTGAATGCACACTGTAAAAAAAATGTTGATGTCTCCCTGTCATTTAGCAATTTTTACTCCTACCAAGAAAGTTACATTAAAGTGTGGCCTGTGCAGTCTTCATGAATACCACATGGAGTCATTGTGACTGATTACTCTCATACAACCATATGACCATGTGTTGTGACGTAGTGGGTCTGAGGTGGGTATTCAGCAGGTGGGTATTCACCAAATATCAAAAAAAATATATTTTTATATAAAACTATGCTTCCTTAACTTCATAGGATGTTTGTCACATGACAAATTTAACGTTTATAACCTGTGACTTTCATCATCGACATAGTTTACACTGACTTTTAGGCATCAGGGGACTGCCCTTGAGTGGTTCTCTTCTTTTCTGTCATGATTCTAATTTTTTCATCTGCCCCCCTTAACTGTGGAGTTACTCAAGGCTCGATTTTAGGTCCAATTCTATTTGCCCTATATACACTCCCACTAGGCTTGATTTGTAGAAAATATAATGTTTTATTTCACTATGCTGTTGATATCTCCCTCTAAATCTGGCCTATTCTTAATCTATTAATTCTATTACTGCATGTTTCAATAACGTATGAGCAAGCTCATAGTACTGTGTGTTATGCTAACACCTTCACCTACTTACTAGCCCAATACGAGATAAATGTTCTGCCGTAAAGTGGTATCGGCTGCGGTATTGGAGAAGTTTTAGGAGTATGTTTAAGACAACCAAGGCCAATATCTAACCCGATATCAGGTATCGGGACATCCCTAATAAACCTAACCTGTCTCTCAACAGGCTAAACTCATCTCACATTCTCTGCCATGGGCAGTGGGTGAGAGCAATTGTAGACCTCTGTATGTTTGCTCAGGTACAGAGGTGCTGTTGAGTTGACATCTAGTGTTCATCATCAAGTGTTAGATCTTTGAAGACAGTGCATAGTTATGGTCAGTGATGTGGCTTGTCCTTTGTGGCAGGTCAGAAATGATACTTGCTGCTGCATTTTGCATCATCTTAAGAAGTTTAAGTGGGCATGATGGTAGCCATGTTAGTAGGGAATTGCAGTAGAGAAAGCAAGAAATGATGTCTGCACAAGGAGTGTAAAAAACATAGCCGTCAATGATGAACCACAGATTTCTCAAAGACTTTGTCGCTGAAGATCCTTTGTTAATGCTGATGTTGTGCTGATTGTAGGGTTTGCGAAAAGGTTCTTTTCTCATCCACAAAAGATGTCAAAGAAACAGGCAGAATTGTGTGATAAGACACGTGAGTGAGTCATCTGGTGGAAAAAATAGGAAGAGCGGTGTGTCATCAGTATAGCAATGACTGGAAAAGTCATGTGAGTGGATGATGGAACCCAGGTCATATGGTATTGTCAATGGAGAAGAGAAAGAGAAGAAAGAGAGAAAGAGAGAAACAGAGCCCTGTGGCACACCTGTAGAGAGGCAATGAGATGGATGAGATGAGTTGGATATTGCACATGTCAAGACATTGTGAAGGTTTGCCTATAGCAAATAGGTAGGACCCGAACCAGCAGAGAATTGTACCAAAAATGTCCACTTCAGAGAGTGTAGATGAGAGGTTCTGGTGATGTACAGTGACTGCAGACTGGTGGGGTAGCTTTAATAGCTTAATAGCTATTATAGTGCTGTTCAGTCATTGTGTATTTTGGTCAAAAGGGTTGGGGGGCAGTAGCTAAAATGACCTGTTTCAGCCCAAGAGACAGAATTGGTGGTACAGAAAGGCCCATTATGAGAAAAATAATTTAAACATTTTTTGTTTAAATGATCAATTAATCAACCAGTTTTAGTATTTCAGTAGAAAAAATATGAACCCAAAATTATGCATATTATGGCCTTTTTAATGAGTCACTATAGCAATAACAAAATTGTCCCAGACATGTCTAATACTTTTTAGTCTCCCTTGGAAACATTTCTGTTGCCTGTGCTATTTGCAGCCTTTCTGTATTTTCAGCATTTCTGTATATGCATTGTATTTCCTCTGTTTGGAAAAAAATGTTATCATGCTGTGCCTGTGTTATAAAATAGTTTTTTTTTATTTGCTTGTGTTTGTCTATTTGCATGTCTTCCTAATTTGCATTACATTGAACTCTCAGGTCCGCCATATAACAGCCACAGCGCCAAGCTATAAAGTTTTGTGACTATTTGTTTATTATTTGTATTCCACGCAACCCCAGCCTGCTATGTACAACAGGTACAACAGATAATGTGCAATTTGCCCACATAATATACATATAGAGTTGCCTTTTTCCTTTCCTTCCTTTCCTCTATCTGATATCTATATTCTTTTCCATGCACAAAATAAAGTTAAGTGCAAATTTTTCCATGTCTCATGTGAGACATGTACAGTATTTATGTAAATTGTGTTTTCAGGAAAGTTATAAACATTAACCAGCATGTTTCTAAGGGAAAGTGTCCTTTTACACATTGTCAAAAGAGAATTGTTTTTCATTCACATACTTGTCAGATGTTGCCACAGTCTTTTTGTCATGCAAGATTATGCATTGTAATAATCAAAGATCAAGGAGAGGAAAAGGAAAAAGAAAATAAGGGCTTGATACATTACACTGGGGAGTGTGTATATGATTTAAATGTAAGTTATGGGCAGGAAAGAAAATAAAGTATTTCAAGATTCAGATCAAATAATGAAGACAGTGGAGGAAGATAAAGATGTTTTCCAGTTGAGGAATGTATAAAATAAACAGACGTGTTAGAAGACATGCACACAAAAAATCAATAAAAGCCACATTCTGCTGACCAAACATGTTTTCTGTACATACTTTATAAGCTAGCTAAGTTTAATAAATATACTGCAAACATAATTCAGTGGGTGAACACGAGAAAGAAGTCGGTCAAGTTGTAGTTAAAGTATCTGGTATTTTTTTAAATACTAGATACTTTAAATAAATACAGTTATTTGGGTGATTTTGGAAAACGTAGGTCTTGTTGGTAATCAGTTTGTGGCATTACATTGCAACGAATGATTCAAGAGAGTATAGCTCGCGATTGAGACTGATACAAGAGAATAGTGAAGGTGGAACAGGTATATGGGATAGACAAGTGGCTCCTACCACAGCTGGCTTTAATGTGCTTGGTTTTCTGCTGATGTCTAATGCATAAAGCATATTACTTACTTAGTGTTAGTATTTACTTCCTGGAACAATATTTTCAAAATTCTCACAAAGACCAATGAGCAAAGAGTTTAAGTTGAAAACACTTTTTTTACCTGTTCTTGGAATCAGCATCTGGTAGACTTTTTATAGTTTGACGTTACATCATGATACTTATGTCTATTTTCCTCTCAATAACTAGTGTTCATCAGTCCTTCTTTCATTTCTCGTCTTCTTTTTTTTATTTTTTATTGTCCATGTCCATTCATCTGCACCACTCAGTTGAGATGTATTGTTCTACAAAAATGTGGTTGTATAAATCTATTTTACATATTTATGAGTATGTAACAATAATAATAATAATAATAATAATAATAATAATAATAATAATAATAATAATAATAATAATAGTAATAATAATATATGAGCAACATATACATAAAAATATAGTTTTAAAACTTTCCATTGCTTTTTCATGGTGAGGGTTTTAGAGGGTTACATTTTGTACATTTTATGGCTGTTTTTAATTTATATATTGTAATTTTATTAATGATTATATTATTCACTATTGATGAACAAGACGTTGTGATAGATCTGTGTGTACTACTTGATTCAAACCTTTTGCTGCCATTTGCTGCCTGTCTTGGACAGGACATTCTTGCGACAGAGATTGTCAATTCAATGATGTTCTGTTTGTAAAATAAAAGATGTAATCATTGAATAATTGAAAAATCAAGTTAAACTTTAGTCTAATAGTCTAGTAACATTATTGCTGAGGCAGTATATTGGACAATACATTGGGAACCTCTGTATTTGTAGGTCTACCTCTGTACTTCCCCCCTATCACCATCCATCTTTCTATTTTTTCACTTTCACAAGCTGAACATGTTTTCACAAACTTCCTCAGTTTGAGTGTTCACTGTCACAGTAAAGGTCCTACAAGGGATGTTTCCCATTAAAATAGTGTTTAGATTTGGGGAAAACAACTCTCATTTGTTTGTTTTTGCTGGGTCAATGGCCATAATTACTGCTATGACCCATGAGCATATTTACATCTTTGTTGTCAGAATTTGTTGTTTAGATTTGTACGCTGGAGTAAACAGGGACTTCTAATCTAGCGTTTGAAACTGTTCCATCTGAAGTCCCTCGATGGGATCACACAGTGTCGAAAAGAAGTTGCCAAATCCATTGGTGTTGTGACGCAGCCCTAGAATAAGGGTGGAGACACATTCTGCACACTCCATTAAAACATTTTATAAATACATCTTATTTCTCAGTATTTTCTGCTTCCCAGATTATTGTCAGATAGACTCTCACGCTCCCTTCTCTGTCACGAACATATATAAAGTCTGTAAAGTAATACAAAAATGCAAAAAACTAATTGTGACAGAAATGTGTCAAGTATTTACATAGCAGCACAGGAACTGGGAGGAGGTGGTGTTTCTACCCTCTGCTATTTTTATGCTGAACCTCAAACATTATTTATTGTGTGTGAGGCTGATCTCATGTACTTATGAAGGTATCATATTAACATAAGGAAAACAAATTCCAGAGTGCTTACTGAGGCATGAATGAGGAACTAATGAGTAACAAGTGCCAAAGTTACTGAATAATTGGATCAAGGACTGCTGACAGTACTATTTGCTATAAGAGCAGGTGTCTATACTGGTCAATGAAACAGTTTACCTTTTGACCGATAACTAATTATTAGCACTGTCTCACTCATTTTATGTCTTCAAGTAAAGCAGTAATCCTACCAAACTAACCAGCCGCCTGGGAATGTCATACATGATTAGCTAAGTGTGCGGCACATTTTTGGTAATCAGTAGTTAGATTGGAATTGCACTTCCATGGAGGTAGGATCTGGCTCTAGTCCCTTTTTATTAATCTTTGGCGACAAACACTATTTCTCATAATGCAACAAATGTCATGTGTTTGTTACGTCTGCTTTGTCTGATTAAAAAACATATTTTCTTAAATATTTTATTTTAGAAAGTGCTACTGGTCTACAAAACTGTTTCACAGACACAGTATAGCACATCCACGACCACTGATCATGTAAAATTAAACTTTCTCTTTCAGTAGTTCTGAAATGTGTTAATTTTTTATTTCAGCTACACACACACTGTAAACAACAATACAGGAATTTTCTCTATAACATAATGTACATACATTTTGTTTTTAAAGCATATTTCTGCTTATTAGTTTTTAGTAATAACTTCTAAACATTAGTTCTATAGTTTAAGTCTCCAGGATGTTGTCAGGGTGGCTGCCCACAAGCTAAAGCTCAGTAGCAGCTGAGTGATGCATCAATGCCCCTAAACAAAGCAAAAGAAGCAAACAAAGAAGTAAATCTCTGGAGTGGCCCAGCCAACACCCAGACCTCAACCCAATAGAGATGCTGTGGAACGGCACTTTGTATGTTTAATGTATGTGTAAACGTGTTTAGCGCCTTAGAAATATTGTGTATGTTGATATTTGACTTCGGTGACCATCACATCATATTTAATGACCAGTTAATGCAGAAAACCAGGAAACTGCAAATAGTGCCATGTGTCTTCCTTTTATTGAGTAAGTAATGTAAATATTTACTAAAATAAATAATGTAAATAATGTTTGCACAAATTTCTTATGCTCTGTTGTATCAGCTTGTTTTTCCAGGAAACCAGCTGACTGCGGCAGTATGTGATCTTCAAATAAACACTTCACAGCTCCGCAATTCTCCCCAATGCAAAGGCGCAGCTAGAACAGGCTTCCAATGTGTGTGTGTGTGTGTGTGTGTGTGTGTGTGTGTTAAGCCTCCAGACAGTCAGGCTGGAAGCTGCTGTCTTCATCTGGATGTGACATAATGAGTCACAGTCAAATGTGAGATTGGCATCACTTTGGCAACAGACAGGAAAGCTTTAAGCCTAATTAACTTGTTAAAAGTTGCCATACTAAATATCACTTGGTTAAACTCTCCAGAATCATGTATTAATGAGGCTGACTCAGCTGGCTACTAGCCATTCATAAAGACACCAGCAGTGAACCACTGAGACCACTAGATGCCTCTATTTGTTACAAGGGGAATGTTGCTCCTACAAAATCTCACTGACATTTGGTTTTACTTTTTTTAAATATGTTTTTTTGTTTGAGGAAATTACAACACTAGAAAGATTGATTTGTTCTACTATTATATGTACGGTAACATTTTCCAGGAAGTACCTGCTGTTGATTCCCACTCCATTTAAGCGGAACTTTGAATTGAAATTCAAGTTTCACAGTAAAATGACTTCTGAAAAATTTCAAACAAAGTAACAGCTTGTAGCGCAGCAAGAGAAAATGAGGAAGTGATGTAACAGTCATTGTTTCAGCTGTTAGACAACCACACAGCTCAATGCCACTATCTGCTTCTTTTCATGGAATTTGTTTAAATGGTGCATTCACACTTACCAGGTGACACTGACCTTGTGTGTGTTTGTGCGTAGAGGTGAGATCATATTAAAATGGCGTGAGGAGGACAAGATAAGGAGGGACAGAAGTTAATTTATTTGAGTGGGCTCATGGGGAAGCTGAGGACAGGTGGGAGAGAGAAATTAAATCAGTCAAGTTTGATCTTGTTTTTTTTTCCTGTGGGGTTTAATTTGTTGTGTGCACATGCATTGCATTGGTTTGACATGTTAAGAAATTTGTATATTTAATTTCTTTCTGAAATTAAATGACGATAGCTCTTCTGTAAGTATTTTGAATTTAAAACTGACTGCTACAGTAGGTTAGCCGAGCCTAAGACTGGAAAGTGTGAACACTAATTCTAGAAAACTGAAATTATTTATATTATATTTATGTTTAACTGAGCTACCTAGCTGCTGACATGAGAGTCATATATTATTATTTTGATTTAACTAATGAAAATTATTATTTCCCCAAGTGCCAAAGGCTACCTTTAAGATTTGGTTTCAGTGTCAGTTTTTACCCAAACAAATACATAATTTCATATTTGCATGTGTAAATCTTTATATTTGAGTTTTGTTTTAGTAAAACTTTTTAAACAACTATACAGCCTGCTCTGTGGCAGAAAGTTCTGCTGCGTCAGTAGCACCTACACTGCCAAGGATCAGTGCTCCAGTACACTGCCTTGTAGTGGTTTCTCAGTGGTACCACACTGTCGTGGTAGGTCACTGTTGACCCTCTTTTCAGGCTCTTTGTACCTCACACAGTAGCCTTTCTACAAAGTTGTGTGATGACAGGTCTGTGCTGTGTTTATAGCTTGTTGCTTCTGCCCCCAGGTGGACATAAAGTCATTTTGTTTCATTACAGCGCGTTGTGTATTACAAATTGTACAACAGTGTAGTTTAGAATAGTAATGTGTGAATCATTTTTTTCTTACATGCACAATAATTACGCCCATGTTGTAAACCTTTTGCAAAATGTTTCGACAATGCTATAGTGTTGTGCCAGTAAAGCAAATGTGTGTGTGTGTTGTGTTGATGACATAATGGCTGTTTTCTGCTGGTCAGTTCAGAGAACTGACAGGGGAGGGCTACCATATGGCAAGCCAGGAAGGAGGGAGAAAGAGAACACAGCACACCAAAGGGTGGAGAGACAAGAAATGACAGGAGGTTGTAAGAAGACACAGAGAGACAGAGGAATAGAGGGGGAGGGGGAGAGAGTAAGAACCGATAGGGAGTGTACCAAAGGATAACCAAGAACAGAGAACATGGGGATGACAAAAACGATGGAAAACGGAAAAACAGCAGAGACCTGGATCATGACGATGAATCATAGGTTGTGGGGAGGTGACTGAGACGAGTGAGAAACTGGGTGAGAGAGGTGGGTGGCAGATTTTACAGATTTGGAGGAGGTGACAGTGGTGGGGGGTGTCCATGTCCGAGAGATGCGTTCCAACTCCCCTGAATACACACACACTTTTTTTTTCACTTAGGAGGACGCCAACTTCATCTTAGTCTTTATTTTTGCTAGTAAATTTCTTCTGTGTTTTTTAGGCAGTCAATACAACCGACAAAAAGACCAAATCCAGTGTAAAAGTCTGTCTCTTCAAACTTCCTGTCTTCCCTACTGACTGTGGTGCACAAACACTTTAGTTCCTACTAAGGAGATAAACATTTAAAATTACACACAATGTTTTAAAGGTCAAGTAACTTCCTAAAATATCTGGGTAGTGTAGTTTTTAGCAGAAGTGTCAGTAAACGCGTTTGTTAGGGACTATTTTCAGCTGTGGATTAATACACATTCAGCGCCTCTGTGTATTTATGTCCGCTGGATGTTGTATGTGGGACTGACTCAAAATAAGCTGTGCTCCTGTTCATTGTAATAAAGAAACATGTCACCCAGTGCTCATACATTATGGGTTTGTAATAGTTTTTGGACAACAATCAGCTGTTTTAATGTTTTTACATGGTTTCATGCATATAGATTAGTAACTTATCCTTAGAATAAATGCTTTGCCTTGTGAAAATCAGTTTTTGGACTGCAGAAACAGATGTGTGTCCCCACAGTGTTATTAATGCACACACACACACACACACACACAGCTCTCTCTCTCTCTCTCTCTCTCTCTCTCTCTCTCTCTCTCTCTACCCCCTCTTGCTCTCTAGCTCCTCGCTCACTCTCCCTCATTCTGGCTCTGTTGCCAAGGCTACCATACAGCCTCTTGCTGCATATACCTAGACGAAGCTGCCGCCTGTGGATATCTCTCTCTCTCCTCCAGGATACAAACAAAAGAAAACCCATCACACTTTTATACCTCTATCTCTCATCCACACACACATACACACACCCACATTCGTAGATTCTGCCTTTCCTAACCTCGCACGCATCCTTTGCCTCGCTCTGTCTTTCACTGTTGGTGTGCATCCTTCCATGCAAAAACAGCCCTTTTTCTCCCAGACAGAGAAGCAGTAAAGGGATTAGTTCTTGGTGTTTGGCTCCTGGTCTTTGACTCA
This sequence comes from Helostoma temminkii, assembly GCA_900302695.1. Classification (NCBI taxonomy): domain Eukaryota; kingdom Metazoa; phylum Chordata; class Actinopteri; order Anabantiformes; family Helostomatidae; genus Helostoma; species Helostoma temminkii. Next base: position 28,369 of record OMLM01012306.1, read on the forward strand.
GAGGGAGAACAGCAGCAGATGGCGATGTGAAAGCAGGCTCAGCCAGGTAAGAGGAGTTATCCAAACCAGACTTAAGGTTTGGGTGAGTGACTGCTCCAGCCTTCCTCTCCTCCCTCTGTCTCTCCCTCTTTCCCCCTCCGTGGCTGTGCGACATGAGGTGAATACCAATTCCTCAGCAAAGCAACCACAGTTCGTACGGCTGCCTTGTTTTCCAGACTGTAAAAGGTAGGAATGTGTGATATAGCCTCCGTAATGTACACGTTTAATCTAGGATTATTAAAACTGATGATTTGCCAACAGGTTGGTTCTTCTTCACTGTTCTTTTTTTCTGTTATTAACTGAGTGTTTCCTCCCTCATCTAATATTATTCAAAGCTTGATTTCTCTGTGTTGTATCATGTCTATGTGACAATGTGGGAGTTAACAGAGAGGGATCCAGTAGTCCACCTCCCTGGGTGATTCATTACTAATCCATCCAGCTCTGCGCTGTGTGGTCGCTCTAGCTCACCGTAGCCATGTACGTGATATGAATGGTGTTTTGTCTTAGTATGAATGACTGCCAGAGAATGCCATTCCTGCACTGATGTTTTGATGCAGTGCAATCATGTAACACAATCCTTTGTCACTGGGAATCCAGATTGGTCTCCAGCAAGCTGTAAATCAATTCGCAATGCAGCATATTTCAATTATTCATACAGTATAGCTTAGGCTGAGTTGTAAGTTTATATGTGTGTTAATGAGATTTTCTTTGAAATGCCCATGTAGCTGCAGCAAGAGATTGTAAGAGTGCATGTAAACAAAGGAGCTGATTGATTATCTGTCTCTGTGATATACAGAAGAAAGGTGCAGAGCATGCTGGGTATTTATTTTTAAGGTCATTGTGAGCTTATGCGTGTATTAACATCAAGATTTCATCTGTGTGTGTGTGTGTGTGTGTGTGTGTGTGTGTGTGTGTGTGTGCGTGTGTGTGTGTGGGCAAGAAAGGTTGATGAAGCAACTCTTGGCTCTTTATCTCACGTTACCATCCCATCATCACTTTCAGTAAGAGCTTCCTCCTGCTACCTTCAACAACACACTCGATACTTCACTCATGATATACTTTGAATCCCCTGGAAACAGGAAATGCTGTTATAGTATACCTGAGATTTTGCTGTCAGGAGGAGGAGACAAGGACATGGGCATTTTTAAAAGCAGAATAGAAAAGCAGATTTGGACACATTTTTTCTTCCAGATGGAGACGCTGGCTGCATCAGGAATATCCATTAAAGCATGAGCCAGCTGTCACCAAAACAATAAAAAGACGCCATGTTAATTCCTAATGTTCCTGGCTGCAGGAAAGAGCTTTACACAACTGTCACAGCACGCGGTCATTCCTGGTCCTGTAGTTTACCAGAGACCGCAGGGTTATTGTTTGGACGTATTTAGACTCCTCTGGATGTTGGGTGCTCTGAATGGATGCAGATCAATGAAAACACTACGCACATACTCTATTTGAAGACTGAGGGGGTGGCATTTGTAAGGACCCAAAGACAGCAGACCTTCAGTGAGGATGAATCAGCTGTCAGGTTTGACTTATTTGCCACTAATTAATTTGGCCTGGTTGTGTTTTCTTCAGAAAACACGACATATTAATAATGTTTCGTAGTTCACTGGTCATTTCACTATCAAAGGTGTTTTTATATTTAATCTTAACTGCTTCCCTTTATTACAATATTCAGCTTGGTGCTGCAGCTTCTTATTACCAACCACTGTCTGACTTTATGTCATTTTGAATAAAACAATCAACTAGAAGCAAACTTTTTATTACTTCCTTTTTTATTTCCTTTACTAGCACACAAATCTACAGAACTCTATTTTAAATATTAATTGAATTTAATGGACACTTTTTATACCAAAATATTAAACACATTTGTCAAATGAGGCTGGGTATTTTAACATTTCTGTGTCCTGCAATTTATGAAACTGACCGGCTGATGAGTATTTGTGATTTCAGCATCGTCAATACTGCCATTTATTATGTGCTTAGGCCTAAAAATGTTTGTAAAAGTGCATTTAGCTTTTAACGCTTTGACACAGCGTGTTTGTTTATGAAACATAGACAATATGTTTAATGGCTGTTGTTTTTCCAATTAAATGTCCTGGGTCATTCTCCAAACTCAGACCCCAAAGACTAAATATTTGCCACAAAGAATAAAAACACAGGAAGAAATATTCAGACAAACCTGAATATTGTCACAAGTCTCCCAGTTCAAATTTATTTTTGTGTTTTTTTATGCTGTGTGTCTGCTAAAACGTGTGTGTGTCTGTGGGTGTGTGTGTGTGTGCATGCTACAGTATGTTGGTTGCCATGGTTACCAAAACGCCAACCTCACTGCGTCACTGCTTCAGAAACCTTCACACAAAGAAGAACTGTTTTTTTCTGCCATTCATCCCCTTGTTCACTCACCTACCTGTCCATCCATTGTTTTAAAACGGAAGCACGCCTGAACTTCTCAGTTTTTCTTATACAACCTTATGTGTGTGTGTGTGTGTGTGTGTGCGCGTGTGTGTGTGTACATTGTATGTATGCACGTTGCCATGGCTATGCACTGGGCTAACTGGCGTCATCACTTCAAAACCACCTTCGCAGCAAGCAAAGAGAGATAGAAAAGGACTCAAAGCAGCTCCCCTCTGTTCTACACCTGCACACTCACACACACAAACACACTCCTGGTGTGGTCTCATATTCCACTAAGCTCGCCCTCTTCGTTCAACAGGGTGCAGTGGCACAGAAGGAGAGGAGCGGAGACGAGAGACAGGAGAGGAGAGCGGAGAAGGCTTGACTTCATGCATACTGATTCGGCTGGAGCAATCTAAATGTATTTCATGGGGTGTCTGCTTAGTCTGGTTCAGACCATCCCTGCCTCGTAGGGAGGGAGAGGAAACAGAGAGGGGAAGAAATATTGACAGTTTACCATGTCACCTTACATCACCATCCTCCGCTCATGAAGGCACAACTGGGAGCTGACAAGGGTGCTACTCTGATCCATCTTTAGATGAAACTGGATTAGTAACCCTGTCTCAGTGTGACCAGTTGAATCTGAGTCAGGTGTCTCTAATGAATGTGTAATGCTGGAACTTGATTAAGAACGTAGTCACCTGTAATTCCTCCTTTATTTCTGTCTTAATATTTTAAGTAGAAAGCATGAGGTGTAATGGTTGGCTGTTGTCTTCTGTTCTTCAGATTTGAATCTGCCGTACAATGGCTGACAGCGGCTGGTTGTCACTGGATACAGCATTTAACTTGATCATGTGATGTGACTCCCTCCCCAGTTTCCTGTCATTTATCATCGGTGAGTCACCTGACTGGTTGTATAGTTTTGATATTTCAATAAGCCAAGAAGGAAATCATTTTTATGGTAGTCATTGATGAAAATTTGTTCCAAACTCACTTGTGACAAATTTAGCCATCACCAACATATTCAGATAAAAGTGATATGTGCGCAAACAGTACACTGCCACTCTCTCGAGCCCCCGCATTCACACATCCGCACAAACCACGTGGCGATAATCAGCCAAATGTACAAAACACCTTTATTAATGGTTGAAGGACAAAAGAGCAGGGCGGAAAACGGCTTTGAATACACTGCTGACTGATACAGAGAGGCTGTGTGTGTGTGTGTGTGTGTGTGTGTGTGTGTGTGTGTGTTGTCAGCACGCGTCACTGAGCAGACTGGTGTCATCTTTACATTAACTGGGAGGAGGCAGGAAACAAGATTGACAGATGAGAGGAAACAAAAAGAAAGAGAAG
>OMLM01012306.1:32177-42413 GCA_900302695.1 Helostoma temminkii
ACCCCTGACTCATCTCTCCACAATAGAGCTTCTCGCTGTCACACACACACACACACACACACACACTTCTCTCTCTAACACACACAAACACATTCACACAATGGAATCCAATCGGAGGGAGACAAGAGGATCCGGAGATAAGAGCCACTCCAAGCTGCTTAGCTATACATCTGAATAGGCCTGTGGAATAAACGCAGCCTTTTCTGTCATATACACGCTAATTTAAAAACACACAATCAGACACACAAATACACAGCCTGAGAAACATAGTGAGCACATTATTGAACTAAGATGTTTGGTAGAGGTTTCTGTGTTTTGGTCATGTTAGCCTTTAATTTGTTAACCTTTAATTTAAACTGAAGTGTGTCATACAGGCTGTCAATGTAACGTCATGATTTCAGGCAATAAAGTTATAAAACAAGACGAAGCAAACAGGCTTTTTTGTGTATCAACTTTCTACAACTAAAGCACGGTCTGCATTACTCTCATTTGGGTTTTTTGAAGATCGTTCTTGAGCTTTCAGGGTTTTGTTAGCTTCTCAAATAGATTTACAAGACAAATGAACAGTAAGGTCAAAAAACTGAATCACAGCTGTGAAGCCTTTTGATCACAGTGGGAAGGCATGTCAAATACCTCTAATACAAGGGTGCATCATTTAACAGGGGGATCATGACCCGTCGGCTGAGCAGCTCCACCCGTTCCCATACTGAGGATTCAATCTTCCTGAGGCCTGACGAGGACCCCGTCTGGTTAGATGAGCCCACAAAGACTGATAAAATAGGCGATGGAGCCCCTAAAAAAGAGGCATTCCAAGATGGCCGTACAGGTGGTCAAAGAGCACAGGGTGAAGACATGTTTATGCACAAGGTGTACACACTAGTGATTGAGATCCACTGCTGGGCTGCTCTGTTTGTCATCTCCCAAGTCACGGTATGTGAATGGACACTGGTTAAAACCAGAAAAATAAATTAAAATTAGACAATTCCTTCTTGTCTTAAATGTCTGTTTTAACTTAGAGCATGTTTCTTCGTGGACAAGCTTTGGTTTTCAGCTCAGTGTGTAATGTAGGCAGAATAGAAAAATCTGCAGTAGTGTAATTGCAACATTAGCAATTCAAATGACACTTTAACTCCTTATTTGTCTATGATGATTTTCATTTCATATGCATTATTACGTTGTCATATTCTCCAAAGCCCTTTACTGAGCATTGCAAAATATTTAGTTGGATAAAACCGGACACCCCATCAGTATTCACACACTCTTCCCACTCTTCTCACTATCTTCATGTTTGATTCATACATAGATAGGTGCAATGTTACCATATCTAAAACAGAACCTGTACATATGTCATACTGCAGTATTATGACGTAAGGCTGCATGTGGTCAATTTACATATATTTTATGTCACTGTAGTCTTTGCTTCAGCGTTTGCTTTTCGTCTGTGAGCAGCCACAGCACTGCCTGATTACCAGTGCACACATGACTGAAGCTGTGACAATTTGACTTCTCTCCTCCCAGGGTTACTGGGTGTTTTTTGTGGTGGAAGGAAATGGACCACTCTCCTCCATCTACAAAGCACTGCAGGTTATCGACTTCTATCTTGGCTTCATTTTACCCTGCCACCCAATTTTTGGAACGGATGTAAGTGTCAATCCTGAATGTGAGTTGTTTGTTTTGGATGAAGACTGGATGAAGACCACAAAGAAAAAAAAGATGATCCTGAAAGATGCATGAAGTGTTGGCTTTGTCACGCTACCTTTTGCTCATTCTGTCTCTGTCTCTCTCTGAATTGGACAGTCCACGGTGTTGATGAGTGAAGTGGTAGACACCAAACAGCACAACTGGATCGTCCATGGAACATCAGGCTTTGGTGTAGCCATCTGTGTCATCATGGTAAAACACTGGACAGACCGTTTCATTTTCCATCCAAAACTACTTTTTAATGTTAAAATCTTAAAATCTTAAAAGTGTGATTTGCTATGAAAGAACATTATAGTATTTGAAAAAAACTTGATTGACAGGACCAATCATTTCTTAATATGATTTGCTTTTTGTTAAATGTTTGTTCACTGCTTTCTGCCCTCTATTCATAATTCCTAAGGTTGTCCACATGGTCTACAAGTGGCGTTACGGCACTGGTTTGTGGTCGTCAGAAACAATATCTAGAGATATTGGTGATCGACGACAGTCTGTGAGCCGCCAGCCTTCCTTCACTCTGTCAGAGTGGACCGATGCTCAGGAAGATCTACTGGACCTTGATCCTGTGCCTCAGACACCAGTCTTTGACATAGGCACTGACACCAGGACGGAGGGAGACGCTGCCACCCTCACTGTCACACCTGTGGGGCTTCAAGAAAGGTCATAATAAGAACAGAAAGTAGACAGAACAGATAGCACAGAAAATGGTGGAGTTTTGGAAGAAAGACAGGATGTTTGAGTTTATTTTTGTATCTGCAGGTGGATGAAAATGATAATTTTCACATAGCAACAATATACAAACATACTGTTCATCTGAGATTTGTCGTATTCTGTGTACATCATTCAGGAGAGGCTCCAATGTTTCCCTGACCTTGGACATGTGTACACCAGGATGTACTGAGCCCTATGGCTATGGAGCACAACTCTCCCCCAGAGACAAGTCAGCTCAAGAGTACCTCCGCCAGGCAACGCACATCTTGACCCCTGCTATGCTACACACAAGGGCCATGGATGACCAGAGCCTGCAGGCTGAGTTTTATGTGAGCGCAGTGACAACAGCTCATCCACCTACACACTTTAGATTAACAGAGAAAAACCAGAAAAGAGGTACACTGAGACATACATATGCTCGGGCACAAATGCACACACCCACACACACACCCAGTGGAGCTCTTCACACACCCGTAAGCTTTTTCACTGTTTATTTGGGGGCGAATCATGGAGAGATACGGGCAAATTTGCATGTGAATCCTCACACCGGAGTCCAGTGCCTGCTCGGCAGAAAGATATGTTTTCCCTAGCCTTTCAACTACAGTTAGAAAGCAGTAGTTCACTGTGATAGCATTGGATGACTTAATGTCTCAGAAATGATCTTGTCACTGTCCTGTAGAAGGCAAAGCTAGAAGTTTCCCTCCATTTCTGCAAGGCTGACTGTTGTTGTACTTATTGTTCTATGTCCATCGGCAGGAAACTCCCATGAACTTTGTGGACCCTAAGGAGTATAATTATCCAGGGCTGGTGAGAAAGAATCGCTACAAAACCATCTTACCCAGTGAGTATGGTTGCAAGATGCATTACAACAGTCAAAAAGAGATCGTTTGTAAGAACTACCCTTTTATGCTGCCTCACTTTAAAAATTTAATAATTCCCATCAACTATTCTCTCTGTTTCTCCTGATACTTTCATACTGTCCACTTCCAGACACACACAGCAGAGTGATCCTGAAGTCACAGGGTGAAGATGATTTCCTCATTACTTACATCAATGCTAATTATCTAAAGGTAAGTGAAAATCTGTATAGGCGATATACAGAACTAAAGAACTGGTTTGCCATGTAACCACTGTAACTTTATTCTTTCTCCATGGATCTGAACGTATGTTCTCAGTCTCTGCTGCTCACAATAATTGCAAACAAATAACTGTAATTTGTGGAGAGATTACCAAATGGACTTTCTAGACACAGGAACAGAAGTCTGAGAGGTCTGGTGGCCTGTGTGGCCCAGAATTAAGCAAGTGTTAATTTTTATTGTTGGAAAGTTGTAGAGCTCAAAACCAAAAATAACTAAAAGGTGAGAAAAGGGGGAAAAAGGCCAAAACAGACCCATTAAATGAAATCTTAATGGACAATAGTGTGACCAAAACAAAGACACAAAAATAATAAAACAACCAAAAGGCTTTATACCTGTCTGTACCCAGTGGACTGATTTTTTTCATGATCTTGTCTATGTGCAGGGTTATGGGGGTGAGGACCATGCATACATTGCCACCCAGGGTCCCACCGTGAACACAGTAGGGGACTTCTGGAGGATGGTGTGGCAGGAGAGAAGTCCAATCATAGTGATGATCACCAACCTGGAAGAGAAAAACGAGGTCAGTGTGGAAACATACAGCACGATCAGGATGATGATGATGATGATAATGATGATTATGATGGAAGCATTAATGGATAAATGTACAGATAAACTGATAATAGGATGGGTAAAACTGTCCACTTCTGTGTTCATTGTGTCTTGCAGAAATGTGCAGAGTACTGGCCTGAGGACACTGTGACCCACGAGGGCATCGAGATCACTGTAGTCTCTGTGACTCAGGAGGATGATTACAGTCTAAGAGTGTTTACACTGAAGGTAAGACACAGAGAGGAGAAACATGAACAACATAAAACTACAAGGCTACGGCCATATAGGCACAATATGTGGGGCCGTACTTTAGCACAGCAGTGCCCTGACCTAAATGGTAAACAGTGCACAATGGCAATGTTACTTTGTTGCAGAGCAGATATGATATTTACTATGTTGACCACCTCAGTTTAATGTGTTAGCAGCGAGTACAGCAGAGGCTGATGGGAATATAATTTGTTTTACGGGTATTATTGGAGCAAATAAAATGTCAAATGTAAATGTAACAGAAGAAAACTCAGGAGTTCACTACATTTATTTTTAAGTATATACATTATATAATATTGAGTTTTTTAAATTGCTATGAGCAACACAAAATGACATTCCATTTGCCTCTAATGCCTCTAAAGGTTGGCAGTAAAATTAAGAAACATCGTATTTCAAAACCTGAACAAAAGAAAAAACAACAATAACTCACTAATTTGAGACCATGTGATAAAAACAGGAAGTACACGTCTAAGTTCCCAACATGCAACGCAAACACAACCTTTCAGCAGAGTAAAAGTTCTGATCAGATCAGATCTGCAGACTCACCACAGATGTGTGTGCCAGGTGATGGTTTACTCCATGTTACTGATGTAGTCGTACTGTTCGGTTCCATTCACGTGTTCATGATGGATGCTTTATATTTAATTTGGGGTCGTGGCGGCGCTGCCACTTAGCAAGCTAAACATGATAATTCAGTAAATGCAGCCTGCATCTGATTACTAAGCACCAGGGGATCATTATCTAACTGTGCCTGAGTTAAAAGCTTGTTGTTTATTCAACTCGTATGGTTCTGTCTGTAGGATTAATAATTATTACCAGACTGGAATAGAGGCAGCTGATGGGTTTCATTATGTACAGTAAGAACAGACCCTGTGAGATATGAGACTTCTTTTATAGCTCTCACTCTTTCATATTGTCTTGCACTGCATTTATTGTTGTCGTAGCAACTAACACCAAGGTAACATTTTTGGATATACAAGCAGAGCAATGGCTTGATCAAAAATCAGCCTCTGTTTTTTTTTTTTATGTGTATGTGTGCACATCATCACAACCGTATTTCATGCCTGTGCATTTTTCCAATGTTTGTGTGTTTGCACCAGTGTGGAGAAGAGGAGCGCAGTCTGCGGCAGTACTGGTACACCTCATGGCCTGATCAGAAGACTCCTGATAAGGCCCCACCCCTGCTGGAACTGGTACAGGAAGTGGAAAGGGCCAGAGAGGAAGCCCCACCCTCCAGTGGTCCTATAATTGTTCACTGCAGGTACTAAAGCAGCTTGTGTGTGATATGTGTGTGAGATAGACGAGAAGTTCGGAGTCAAGACTGAAACAGTAAAGGGTGAAAACCGTAGTTGGGTGGGGTTTCATCATAGAGGAAGCAATTTTTATTACAGAACCAGCCTGTTCTGTCTGATTTCCCCAGGGAAGATTTTGGCATTCATCAGATTAGTAGGATCATTGCTAATCAATGCACTAATCCATCTATTTTTTCCACCCTACCGCATCCTCCATCCCTTCAGTGCTGGAATTGGTCGAACTGGTTGTTTCATTGCCACCTCCATCCTGTGCAAGCAGCTGAGGACTGAAGGTGTGGTTGATATCCTGAGAACCACCTGCCAGCTCCGTCTGGACAGGTGAGATATTCTTAGCTTTTATTCGTGCTCATGTCTATCCTTAGCTTTGGATTAGAAGCCAATGTGACGTAGTTTAAGTTGATGTAGTTCCAAATCACGAGTAAAGTCGCTATGGGATTTACCCCAAAATGAAAATACAGAGAACAAAAAATATATAAACATATTCATAGAATATATATTTTATCAAATATATAATAGATGCAACATTTCTCACACAGTGTTTAGGTTGCAAAAACTGGTACGCTTTAGAAGAGAGACCCAGTTTTATTAGTACTAATGTGAGGGCATCTACACTAGCTACACTGATCTAAACATCTAGCATACATTTTATGCACTAATAAGAACAAGACCAGACTACGCTGTATAGCCATGACAACAGCTCCATGGGGCCTGACAGAGCTAAATGCTAACGGCAGCATGCTGTGACGATACTTACATGCTGATATTTAGCAGGTGCCATGTTTAGCATGTTGGCCAAATACTAAAGATGTTAGCACATTGCTAACATGTATTTTTGCCAAATAAAACTTAAGTACAGCCGAGTAATTATGAATTATTGTTTGTTTGTCTTTCTGTCTGTGTATTTGTCAGAGGTGGGATGATCCAGACATGTGAGCAGTACCAGTTTGTGCATCATGTCCTCAGCCTGTATGAGAAGCAGCTGGCTCACACTGCTGAGGAGTGAGCGCTACGGCCACACCCAGATCGAGACACACCACTGTACACTGTACCGCCTTTGGTGGTATACGCCACTGTACCTAGCATCATCTCAGTATCACCCTTTAACAACCACATTAATCTCTTCACCCAGGAAAGGTTCGTTCAGACAGGACTAACATGACAGCTGTGCTTATTGTATGTCTTTGAACAGGACAAACATAAGGATTGTGGAATGTGAGGTAGCCCTCCGAAAATTTCTAACACACAATTTAGTGTTAGTGATCCATACGGACCTGGAGAGTCAGGCTCAAAATAATTCACGCCTGCACTCTTTTCACTTACTCTGTTGTGTTTTTTTAATCATGTTTCTGTACACGAGTCTCAGTCATCATCCAATCCTCATTTATTACTTGGTCTGAATTAGTCCTTCACATACTGTGTGTGAAGTTATCAAAAGGTGAAATTGGAGCTGATGTAGATTCAGATCACCTGCTGTGGTGTCAGATTGTTGTAAGGAGGAAATTCAAGTTCGGTAGGGCCCTCTACAGTACAAGTGCCAGCATATTATAAATCTACAGAGATGATTAAATGCCAGCCTAATGAGTAACTCTATATAAATATAAGTTCATATTAAATGTAAGTAATATCGGGCTTTTTCCTCATTGACTCTTACTTTTAATGTAAAAAGAATCAGTACAGATGGCTTGTTTCAACCTTTGACGCATTCAGGAGCCACCTCATCTTCAGGTTGCATGGTGCTAAGTGTTCATTAAAGGCATGTGCAATGTTATGGAACATAGGAATGTATAACAATTAGGTTATTAATTAACTAATTAGGATTTCTGTGCAATCTACAGTATTACAGTTTTACCATGCTGCCTGTGCAGTCCTCATGGCCCATGATGTTTACAGTAAACAGCTCCTGCATTAAGGCCGCATCGACTACACTCAGAGGCGTCACAGAGCAAGAGACACTGAGGAAACCAGAAATAGAAAAATCTGAAAAATCAATGCAGAGCTTGAGAGAGTCTGGCATATACACGTTGCTCCCAGTGGACACACGGGGAACTGTATTTCAGTGGTAAACAAAAATTTGCACCATTAATTGATGCAGGATGCTCACGTGCAGCTAATATTGTTTTATCTGTCCCGCTGCTATGATGGAGTTTGTCACTCAGGGTCACTCACTCTGTGATACCTCTGGATTCAACAGTAGCTTGAACACATCTGTGAAGTAAGAAGCCCATGATTGTTGTATAGACAGGCCAGGCCTAATCTGTATGAAGCACAATAGACCAACTAAGGTTGTCTCTCTGATGTTCAGCCGTAAAAGCTCTTTTTTTTTCTGTGTTGTGTTTTGATTGTGCTGAGTTTAATGGATTGCATGTGCTGTATGGGACTCCATAGGTCCACAATCAAAGCGACGTGATTGGTTGTCCTGCTTTTTGTTGTGTAAAAGGGTTTAAGCCTATTATATTGCTTGCTCTCGGCCAATGCTTTTGATACAGTTTGCTTTTGTGAAACCAACCAGAGATATTTTTAGAACATTTTGATACAATCCTTTCGAGTAGATGCCTTGTGTATATTTCCGTTTACAACATGATGGAATGTAGCTCATACTGTGGATCAAACCATCGGTTTATATTGCAAGATTTGACAGAACAAAATGTGACAACTACCTAAGTTACCTTACAGTACAAAAAATAACTAGATTATGTTCAGTCTTCAGTAATATTACTTTATGCCTTTAGGCTTTGCTTTAATATGCTTTGCTTTCTGTGTATGTTTTTATTGTTTTCTTGGAGAATTTTACCTCAGACTGAGTTTTTACACAGTCCCGACTCTGTTCCATCTGTGACTCTAGGCCACTCTCAGTTGACCACACAAGAAGTATTTGCTATGTGTAAGGCAGCTAAAACAGTAACGACCATTTTCTATGTAACAAAAATCAAACCTAACTCATCAGATCAGCAGTACTGAGCATTATCAGAGGGTGTGAATTAACTGCGTGAGATTGGACCAATTCCAATCAAAAAGCATATTAAACTGCCAAAATTACCTTTTGCAGGAACAGGAACTGAGATTGACAAGAAAAGGTTACGATCTGTTGTAAGACTTTCGATATAATCCTCTGATAATGTCCAGTGTACTTGACTGAGAAGCTTTTACTTTGTTTTCAGTGCTTATCTGGTCTCATTCTCATGATCAGAACTGGGATGACGAAAGAGCCAAACATTCAGACATACAACCAGCAGAAATCAGTATTCCTCTCCTCTGCTAATACAGTATTGCTTTAAGTTGTGAGTTTTTGCATCCAAATAAAGGTAGATTTTCATGACTCTGTTCTTCTGACTCTATCTCACACTAATGTACGAACACACACACAGACCTGATCGGTGTGAAAGTCGATTAAATGTAAAGGTGTTTTAGTTTTCCACTCACTATTGAACTCCTTTACTCCACAATGTGCAGTAAGATATTTGTACCACTAGGTGTCAGTATGTTCACTGTAATTAGACAAACTCCTATCATCCTGCATTTATGTGCTTTGTCACCAACACACACACACACACACACACACACACGTCTCAGCAACAGGACAAAGAGTTTAAATCTAAAAGTGGATCATTTTTAATACTGAACACGCTTCTATTACATCTGCTTTATTCAGTTATTTGAAGACTGTAATACTGTGAAAGTCAGTGTTAACTTCTGTACACCAGCTTCAAATTTATTGTTTTATTTATTTAATGTTTCTTGAAACTAATCAGATATGTTTTCACTCATGTCCCACTTTTCAGCAGCGTCCATGCTGTACAGACTGTTTGATTGATACCTTCCTCATTGCACTCAGTTAGATTTATAATCAGTCAGACAAACACCTGTGTGTTAGCGTGTGTGTCCTTCAGATCATTATCAGACATGCTCGTCAGTGCCAGCAGGTGTGCCTCAGCACTGATTGTCATATTCATATCATTTTTGCTAATTTGTTACTTTGATTTTAGCTACATTGTTATTATTATGCAAAATCTGTGATGTAACTGTATTGTACACAAAGAATAATATTATTATTATTTATTATCATTGTGTTTATTATATTATTATTATTATTATTATTATTATTATTATTATTATTATTATTAATATTGAGGAAAATATTTTAAAGCATTATTCTCTGATTTTTGTTAATTTGTTTATTTGTTGTTGTGACTGCACTGAGCGAGTCTCCTTTAAGTTGACGGACTGTCCCTTTAATCTGCCGACCATAGAGCTGACGTCACCCGGCCCCTGAGCCATAGGCGCTGATTGGCTGGAGGTGACGTCAACCTCACATTTTTTTCCTCTCCTTCCTGAACCATGACCTCATCGCTGTAGTTCATGAAAGTGCTAAAGTGCACCGTCTGTAACTAACACCCCCTCCTCCCCTTACAACACACACACACACACACACACACACACACACACACACAGTTTCAGTTTAGCTTTTATCTAGCCTAGCAGAGTTAATCTCCTTAGCATATCTCAGCGCTCTCATGCGTCGCATGTTCCTGGCGCTGTCACCCTCTGTCAGCTGTACCGTC